>JAJOZX010000915.1:307500-405000 GCA_023014485.1 Bathynomus jamesi
AGAGGAAGGAGCAGATACGGATGGGAAGAAGGGTCCACGGAGGGAAGGTAGAGGGAGGAGAGGGAAGTATTCGCCTTTCCACCCCCCAAAGAAGACAGGACGGTCGAACCAAGTGGGGACAACGGCCAAAGTAGGCCGAAATGGAAGGTCCGAAGAGGGAATGGTAGACTGGGTTGGAAGGAAACTGCCGAACGCGAGAGGTATTTATACCCTCTAAGGTACGGTGGACATCCAACGGGAGATGGCAACTTTCCGCATAAAGACTGACAATAGGAAAGGACCGGAATGCGCCGGTGTTGATGCGTACACCCATGGAGTGGATAGGGTCCAGCACGCGCAGGGCGGAGGCAGGAGCGGAGGAATAGACCTGACAGCCATAATCTAATTTACTTTGAACCAGGGAGGTAGAGCCGCCAAAGGGTGTGTCGATCATCACCCCAATCGGTAGGGGAAAGGAACTTGCGAAGGGTGCAAGTCTGAGGGCACGAAGCCTTCAAAGACTTCAGGTGGGGAAACCAGGAGAGGCGGAGGACGCTACCCTGTGGAACCCCTTTCTTCTGCGACTGCACAGAAGACAGTGAAGTACCCACCTGAACACGAAAGGAGCAGGAAGACAAAAAGTTGGAGATGAAGGAAGGGAGAAAACCTCGGAAACCCAAGAGATAAAGTTCACGGCAGATCCACCACCGTCAGGTAGTGTCATACGCTTTCTCTAAATAAAAAAAAACTGCATAGAGGTGATGCCGCTCTGCAAAGGATACACGGACCGCAGTCTCCAACTGGACCAAAATGCCAGTGGTGCTACAGCCCCTGTGAAAACCTGTCTGTGTCGGGGAAAGTAAATTGTGGCGTTCGAAGTGCCACACCAGACGTCGATAGACCATCTTCTCAAGAACTTTCGAGAGGCAGCTAGTGAGAGCTATTGGACGGTAGTTAAGGGGAGATGTCGGGTCCTTACCGGGTTTAGGAATGAGGAGCACCACTCCCTTCTTCCAACAGGAGGGGAAGGTGCCCTCCACTCAAATCCAGTTATAGAGGGTAAATTAGACAGAAAAGAACCGAAGTGGCGAAGCATATCAAAATAAATGCCATCGGGACCGGGAGCAGACTTGCTGCAAGAAACCAGCGCCGAGCGCAGTCCCAACATAAAAAAAAGACGGTTGTAAAGGAAGTTATTTGGATTCTGGAAAAGATGAGGGGAGTGAGCAAGCAAAGCCATACGTCGGAGGAAATCAGTATCACGGTGATCGTGTTGGGAGATGGAAGCAATAGTTGAGGCAGGTGCGGACTGAGCTGTCGGGCAATCGGGCATGGACCGAGAGCCCGGGCCATTAGGGGGCCCGGCGGCCCCGGCCCGCAGTCATCATAAAACAGTGAGAGTGTTCTCAATTGGGTCAAGTGTCTAATCGAACTGAAATATGAAAAAATCGGATTTCAAGGAGCCCAGGACCTCATTATGCCCGAGGGCTCAGGTTGCTGTCAGTCCGCCCCTGAGTCGAGGACAAGACTTCGGCCACTGCAGTAGATGTCGACACTGGGATTCCTCTATCATAAGGACAGGAGGAGGATAGGAAGAAGCTTTACCAGAAATCTTCCTAATCTTGTTCCAGATTCGGGAAGAAGGGGTGCGGGAAGTGATAGAGAATAGGTAAGTTCGCCAGGAAATGGGTCGGGCTTCACGGACCATACGACGGGCCTGAGCCCGCGCACGTTTGAAATCTATTGAATTAGCAAGAGATGGGTTCCGCTGAAGACGGCGAAAGACCGACTTCTTAGCTCGAACGGCCAGAACGCATGTCGGGGTCCACCATGGAACCGAAGAGGCGGAGGTCAAGGAGGGAGCGGGGTGGACGAGAATGAGGGAGAGGGTGCATGTCAGCTTCAATTCGAAGTTTAGAGGCCGCATCATCACTATCAGGAATTAAGGAGGGAAGGGGACGGTCAAGAAGGGAAACGGGGAACCCATAGGAGACGACGAAATGGAAGGGATTACTGGAGGCAGGAGGAAGAGAACTGGTAGAAGAGGAAGTGAGAAGACGAGAAGACGAGGCGGCGGAGGACCTCAACAACGAAGCTTGGCAGAAGTGCTCAAATCGGAGATAACCGGCCCTAATTTTCTTAGGTAACTGGGAACTGGCAAAAGTCAGATTCAATAAGGGAGATGAAACCCTTGACCCCTGGACCATACCGGGCGGGAGGTGGTAAACACGGGTCACCTTCTGAGAAGAAAGGCAGGCGAAAAATCTGACTCCGAGTATTCCAAAAGAAGGAGGGGGGGGGGGTATGAACTACACCCATACTAGTGTTAAAGGAAGAGTGGGGAAGACAGTCCAGGGGAGCAGAAGCCAGGGTCGAGAGGAACGAAACCTTCTGGTACTGGGCCTTGGAGGAGACTTCTACAACAAGGGAGCCATCGTTCTGGGGGCCACATCTGTCGGGAATTGCTACAATGGGAAATGAAGTCATCATAGATTTCAAAACGTCCCGCTGCGAGAGGGAAGGAGAGGTTGGAGAACGGAGAACCAGAAATCGAGGTCGCCAGAGCCAGAGCGAGCCGTCGGCCCCTACGAAGGTGTCAAGAGACTTGTGGAAACAAGACGTACGAGAAGTCTTAAAACGAGGAGAACGCAAGTGTTCCGCAGCCAGAGGGGGAGGCGACCCCATCAAGACCCAGTCTTCCAGTGGTAGAGGACTCGAGGGCCTGGTCGCCCACCACCTGAGTGCTAGAAGAAATAAGTGTATCCATAAGTAAAGAAGGATAAAGAAGACGGACCCAGGGAGTGCGAGAAACTGCCTACTGATAAGAAAGGGAGGCCAAGCGCAAACCGCAGCGGCCGGAGGACCTCGTCCGCAGGGGACATACCTTCGGTTTAAAGACGGGGCCCCGTGATACAAAAATTTGCCCCCAATTGCGCAAAGACCCCAACCCCCCCAATCCCACCGGCCCGGACACCCAACCAGCCAACACGGTGACGCCATAAGGACGTCACCTCCGAAGGACAGCTCTGGAGACCCGTACTGGAAGCCAAAGACCTTGGTGGCTCTTAGTCCGGTTCCCCCAGCAGCCTGTCCGGCATGGGTGACCCTTCCTGGGGCTGAGCCCCCGCCAACGTAGCCCACTGGGTTAAAACACACAAGCCCCCCCCCAAGACAAAGTGGCCACCCCGGAGCGGTATTTATAATGAAAATAACCACGAAGGAAAATAAAACAGGAAAAAGTGCTCAAGTGCTTTCGTCTAATGACATCCTCAGGAACAATGAGTGTCTATACTGCCTTGCAATAGGCCTCTCTTGTAAGCTGATGGTAAATTAATAATGAAAGTTTGAAATTAAAAGCGGGTTTCAAGTAAGTCGAAAAAATTGTGCGTATAAAATTGAAAGGTCATTTGTCCAGTCGACAACACTGAGGTAGGACCGAATAGGACCTCCAAACCAATAAAGTCTGTTTTAGTCTGGCTTAACTTAGACTATAAGTTTAGGTAGCCCTTCAGAGTTTGGCCATTCAAGGCTCAGATGCAATTCCGAACCCAATTAAAGAGAAAAAAATAACATGGTCCTTCGGAATTGGATTTCTAGCCTAAGACTGAGTCAGTGACCATCTTTCGGCAAACTTCTGATTGAACAAACAAGAGCGGATCTAGGGGGGAGGGTCGGCGACGTCAGGACCACCTGGCTCAATTTCTCGCAAGTGCCTTATTTGAATGATGTGTATGCCTCTGAAAACAAATTTTGTTTTTGTAAATAGATCATGGTTATTTTATTTGACTCAAATTCTATTTTGAGTCTTTATCTGTATACATTGTACTTCCAAATTTGTAGTTGCAATGGTTTTCATAGGTGCCCTTAGTACTGGTGCAGCCATATCACTATTTTTATCTTCATCTTATTCTGATAGCAGGCCCGTAGCCAAGGGGGTCGAAAGACTCCCCCGCTTCACAAACTTCTCTAAACTACTCTATACCCCCTCCGCAGTGACTAGGTCGTTGTACCAAAAGGTCCGCCTTTCTACAATTTCGCCCCCCCCCCCCCTTCGGAAGTCCTGGCTACGAGACTGGATAGGTCTTTTAATTGGCAAGACATTTGTAATCGTTTGAAAATTTTCTGTGATAACTGTTGTACCCAAATTAGATTTTTATTTTATATCATATTGGAATGAGACTGATCTAATAAAACAATACAATTGATTTTACACTCGCTCATTGATGGTCTGTTTTACTAAACAATTTTTAGTACTGTGCCCTTTTTATTTTAGGGGGTGCCCTTTTTTCTTTGGACCCCTCCCTTACTGAAATGCCTAGATTCGCCCTTGACAAATTGTAGCCTAAATTCGGCCAGGGCAGGTTGAGCGTAATTTAAGTTAAGGTCCCAGAGTAAAAGTTTGGTCGTCCAAGTGTGAAACTTGGCTGCTAGTCTGTCGTTATTTTAAGCCTACATTTGGTCGTGTTGTTTGTTGCTTGTTGTTTGTTAGTCCAGACTGGTGGTTGGTCAGCACTCCAACCAGGCAACTCAGTTTGTTTGGCAGAAGGGAAGTTTGAGTTTGGTCAGTTTAGTTAAGTATTTTGGCTAATTCAGCTTATTTGGCATACAATCCAGTAATTTGTTCGCATTGATGTTCAGAAACAAGAGACGGGCTTACGAAGGGCTAATTACAAAGGTCATTGCCACTATAGATGCTGCCATAGAGCAAGAGAATTTAAGCTTAGTGATTGTACAGCTTTCATTTAGAAACTAAAAAGATTGAGACTTTTATAGAGAGAAGAGAGTAGTGATGACATAATTAAGGCATACCACAGAGCAAAGGAGTTTAGCAGTTCAGTACAGTTAGAGACCAGGTCTAGTAATGAAACACAACCTTCAACAAGCAGTGTTAATGAAGGTTGACAGATCTGCAGTTCAATTAAGGAGGCTTGTACTCAAAACATTTTTTGAGTATTCAAGAATGGCAAGGATGGGCAGACAGTTTTCAGTCAGCGGTTCATTCTGTGTCAGGTATTAAGTACGATGGAAGTGTTTAATTACTTGCAATCCCTCTTGGAAGGGGAGGCAGCAAAGGCAAGGCTAATTATACTGCGGCTTGGCATATGTTACAGAAACGGTTTGGTAAGCCAGAGATCCTAATTAAAAGCCACCTCCGCAAACTTTTAACTATATCTCCGGTTAATAATCCAATAATATCAAAGAGTTACGGCAGTTATATGATGAATTTGAAATTAGAACTAGGTCCCTGGACAACTTGGGTATAGGAATGGAAAGGTATGGTGTAATGTTGGTCACCATACTAGAATCTAAATTTCCCGGCTCAATTTTGCTTGAATTAAGAACCGGACACTCTACAGAGTATGTGTACATCCCCTTAAGTAGCTGTTAAGCCTTTTAGACACAGAATTAACAAGCAAGAGGGTTTACACAGTTGGACATTAAGCAAGGTGAAAAAGGCAGACAAAGCACCAAAAGCCCTACCAAAAGGAACAGCTCAGATACAGTGTCAGGTCTATATATCAGGTCATCCCATACGTAATGTCGTTTTTTACGATAGATTAAGTTTAAACTAGTCCTACTCGGTTTAAGCATAAATTTTCCGAAGGTTATATCTAAGAGGAGATCTATCGTGTTTCGCTACATACTTTACAGACCTTGACCAGTGAAGACGTGTGTTTTGCTTTATGTGAACCCCTCATAAACATGGCGGTATCAGAAGAGCATATCAGGCATATAATGCTTTACGAGTTCAAAAAAGGGAATAGTGCTACTGAAGCAACGCGAAACATTCAGGACGTTTATGACAACGATATTCTGCATGTGAGGAAATGTCAAAGATGGTTTCAAAAGTTTAGGAATGGTGACTGCTGTTTCACAGATGCAGCACGCTCTGGACGCCCTGCTGAGTTTGATGATGACCTGCTGTTAGCCGCACTTGAAGAAGACTGTTCAACAACTGTCGAAGAATTCGCCCAATTCATCCCCGTCCACCATCCATTGACATTTGCAACAACTCGGGAAAGTGCCTAAGTTAGGAAAATGGGTGCCACATGAATTGTCGGTCGACAATCTGAGGGTGCGGGTAAACATTAGCACAGCTCTTCATTCCCGTGAACTCCAAGATCCGTTTTTGCACCGTTTAGTGAGTGGTGATGAAAAGTGGATACTGTACCAGAATGTTAAGCGCCGTCGACAGTGGATTTGTGCCGGAGAACCAGCGACACCACAGCCAAAACCAAATCTTCACCCTCGGAAGGTGTTGCTTAGTGTTTGGTCGGATAAAGGTGGTGTAATACACTTTGTTTGAAACCTTACCACACAACCAAACAATCACCGCTCAAGTCTACTGCCAACAACTGGATCGATTGAACACTGCACTAAAAGAAAAGAGACCTTCTTTGGTTAATCGGAAAGGAATCGTGTTCCACCACGACAACGCACGTCCTCATACCGCTCGGATCACTTCTGCAAAAATTGAGGAGCTTGGGTGGGAAAAACTTCCACATCCCCCATATTCTCCAGACCTTGCGCCTTCAGATTATCATCTCTTCAGGAGTCTGCAAAACTATCTTGACGAGAAACAGTATACTTCTTTAGATGACCTGCACACCAGTCTTTGTACGTTTTTTGCCTCAAAACCGCCTGAATTTTATAAACATGGCATTGAAAAGCTTGTAGGACGTTGGCAGAGTGTCATTGATTCCGATGGAAAATATATACTAATACTAGATTAAAAAGTTTCAATTGAGTTTTTTTTTGTCCTTCAAATTCCGATCTAAAAAACGGCATTACTTATGAGATGACCTGATACATCCTCTGAAAGTAATTTAAAGGGAATCAAAGACTGCACATTTTGTGAAGGCAACCACAAGCCATATAAGTGTGAAATCGTTGAAAAGAGAAAGGACAGTGTAACTAAGTCCGCAGCATGTTTTAAACGTTTTTTGAAAGGTCACAGAGCAAGGTTTTGTAAATTTTGTGTAAAAAAAATGCAATTGTTGGCATCAGCCATTATTGTGTGGAAACACGCCAAGTAGGGGGCGGGGTGATTACAAACGGCTGCAGCATTATTAATTGGTAATGCTGCAGAAGCCACTGTAAGAGTGTTTTTGGTAGTAGTGGCCAGTGTAGCTTTATTAAGACCAGAATTTCCAGAAATTTGAAGTTAAAAGAACTTAACCCTTTAAGGACTGAAGTTACAAATTGCTAATGTTTCAAATACAAGCATTCATAACTTAACCCTACAAAAAATTCAGGACTTAAAGGGTTAAGAGGGAAAATTTGAAAATTTCTGGGTTTAAAGTTCAGTTCAAAATCAAAGTTAAGAATGTAGAAGTTCTGGTTGAGGGGTTGTTACCACAAAGTCCCACTATTAAGGTCCAAGCTGTAGAGATTGAGGAACTTTGTGCTCCAGTCATTACTTGTTTAGATATGGCATGTATCCAAGAGTTATAAGTTAGAGGCATTGATTTGGGCAATAATAAATTTAAAGGAACTGAAGAAATTAGTCTTTTGATTGGAGCTGACTATTATTGGGATTTCATCACTGGTAACATCTCAAGGTCCTGTAGCTACTGAAAACAAGTTAGGTTGGATGCTATATAATAGCTATTGCAGTGAAATGGAGGGTAAAGTTCTTTTCGTTAAGACTGAGGAGAACAGTCATGGTTTGCAAAGGTATTTAAAAGCCTTTTGGGACCTTGAATCCATTGGCATAAGGGACAAACAGGAGAACAAGTTAAGTGCAGTGAACGGGAAGATTTTAGAGCAATTTGAAAATGATATTGGGTTTATAGATGGTTGCTATGAAGTTGGGCTTCCTTGGAAGGATTCTTGCAAATCAAGCTCTAACCTTCAGCTGGCTGATATGAAATTACAGACTTCATTGCGCAGACTAAGGAAAAATGAAGAGTTGTTAACTGAATACAGCGAGGGCATCCTAAACTATGTAAAGGACGGCCATGCAAAAACAATGCAAGGTGAACTGGTGAGCCAGGAAGCTCATTATCTGCCACATCATGCAGTGGTGTGGCGAGACAAAACTACCACCAAACTGAGGGTAGTTTCTGACAGCTCAGCCAAGGATGAGGGTGGTGTCCTTGAATGACTGTTTGGATGCTGGGCCAAATTTAAATGCAGATTTATTTCTCTTGTTACTCAGGTTCAGTTTGGTAAAGTAGCACTGACTGCAGACGTACAGTCAAGTTTATGGTTGAATGGGCCATAGTGGCTAAAACTTGAAAATGAAAATTGGTCCTCTACTTAGCTTATTATAGGAGAACACTAAGCTGAAGATGAATGGATGAGTGAGATGAGAAAGTACAGTATGAATAGTTGTCAAATGCAGCAGGATTAGCAGTCTGAAACGGTTAAGAATGACAGCATAGGTATATAGATTTATAGACAACGTTAAGGGGCGAAAGAAGAAGGGAAGAAGTTCTGAATAGTGAGGAGATTCAGCAAGCCAGGCACTACTGGTTGGTCTATGTGCAGAAAGAAATTTTTGGTGAAGAGAGAAAATTGCGTGCCAGTAGTCCACTGCAGGGCCTACCAACACATTCTGCTTTCAAAGGTTTACGTGTATTTTTGGATCAGAATTTAATTAGAGTAGGAGGTAGACTGCAGTTTTCTGAGCTTCCAGAGGAGAAAAGACATCCAATTTTGTTACCTTCTGGAGGACACTTTGTGAAACTTTTAATCCTGGACGCTTACGATAGGTCTTTGCACGCGGGAGTAAGAGAAGTGATAATAGAAATCAGACAGCAGTTTTCGATTCCTAAATTTAGACAAATAGTAAAAAATGTTTTGTATAGATGTGTGGTTTGCAAGTGTTGGAGTGCAAAGCCTTATTATGTAAAAGTGGCTCCATTTCCAAGAGAACAGTGTGTTTATACTGTTCCATTTGATGTAGTTGGAGTTGATTTTGCGGGACCAGTTTTCGTTTCTGAGCAAGGGCAGTCCAACAAAGGTTATGAATGTCTTTTCACCTGTGCTACCACCAGAGTAATCCATTTAAAATTAGTAAGCAATTTAAGTAGTGATGAATTTGTTTTTGCCTTTAAAAGGTTTATGAACAGAAGGGGTTTCCCAAATAAAATCCAAGAAACTTGATCCTTGCTAATAGATGACGGATTCCAATCCTACTTTTCACACCATGGGGGTAGAGTGGGAGTTTATTTAGAGAGAGTTCCATGGTGGGGAAGATTTTGGAAAAGGCTAGTGAGAAGTGTAAAGAGTCCGGTAAAGAAACTTTTGGCTGATGCTCATTTGAGCAAAGAATTCTGTACTGGTTTGTGTGTTAAGTAGAAGCAATGGTGAATAGCAGGCCCATCACTTTTGTTTATAACAGTATGTAGGATACAGATTTGCAGAGCCAGTGACGCCAAATTATTTTCTTTGTGGTAAACGATTAACATGAACCCCCAGTTTGCCAGTAGATTTACAGCCTGTCCAGACCAATCAAGAAGAGTTAACCAGAAAGTTCAAATAACTTGAAGAGCTGCAAGATCAGCTATGGAAGAGGTGGCAGATGGAATACTTGCCAGAACTCAATTATTACCCATCATCCTCAATTATTACCCATCATCCTCAATTATTACCCTTGTATCAAGGTGGGAGAAGTGGTGATGATTGGGAATGAAAGACCAAGGCAATGCTGGAAGCTTGGCATAATTGAAGAGTTGTTTGTAGACAAAGACAATTTAATTAGGTCTGCATTGGTAAAGACTTCAGGAGGAAAATTAAAGAGACCTATTCAAAAACTTTAGAAATCAGCAAAAATACAGATAGTCAAGATGACGCATTTGGGTTACAGCCTCGTGGAGAAAGCTTGGCTAAACTTGCAGAAAGTAGTGACAACAATGCCCCTTCAGGTGGGGAATGTTAGAAAAATCTAGAAGAGGAAGAGCCATTGTTATCCCAAAGCGATATGACGACTAAGCTGATTAATGCACCATTGTTTGTATGTATTAAGCTAAGGTATATAATATATATACCCATCTCATAATTGTAAGGTTAATGAAAAATTGTCATTTAACTTAGAGCTAACTTTGGGGGTCTTGTGGCATCATTTTGGATGCCGGCAGCATCCTTTCTACTCTTTTTTTGAAAGTGGCATTGATGGGGCGTGGTATTATAGAAAGCTCTCTTGCAATTCAGTTTGGTACAATAGATACAGGATTGTTGCACCGTGCAATGGTGCAGGTTGTGTTTTTGTTGCAAGGTTTAGAAAGAATCCCATAAATAGTACCCCACTTTTTTTAATTTATGCTAACTGAGGCTAAAGTAGGACCGAATAGGACCCCCAAGTCTATAAAGTCTGTTTTAAGGGGTTTTCTATTCGACACACGAAATTCTAAATTTTAGAATATTCTAAAGTTTAGCTAAAGTTTCTGACTTTGACGAAAAGAACTCGTTTGCTAAATTTCGTCTAAACTTTCATCACTTGATGTTAGTAAACAAATAGAATGGTATATGGAAGCTTTGAACATGCGAGTATATTATCGGACCTTTTCCAGTTTGTGTACAGTTTTTCATATAATTTATTTTTGAGAATATTTTTGTTAAAACTAACGAAAATATCACGACTTAACCTAACCAATTATCAAGGGCGTACAGTTGATCTATTATTAATTATAACATTGTTTTTTTCTGGAATAGTATTTACTATTTACTAATAGATCAACTGTACGCTCTTGATAATTGGTTAGGTTAAGTCATGATATTTTCGTTAGTTTTAACAAAAATATTCTCAAAAATAAATTATATGAAAAACGGTACACAAACTGGAAAAGGTCCATATTATCTTACTATGATATAATTCACCCGAATGTCCGTCCGTCTGTCTGCAGAAAAAACTTTTACGTTTCTGAACCGATTTCGACCAAACTTCGTATGGTGGATTGGGGTGATGAGTAATGAACGAAAATATATGTGACCGCCACCCCCCCTAATTACTGAGCCCGAAGGCCCCAGCACCGCAATAAAACTATAAAAAAGAACGCAGTCATGAAAATCTTGAGCTTCACATTATGTCAAGATTTGTGAAGCTTAAGATTTTCAGGGCTATAATTTTATTGACCAAATAAAAATAAATGTGCTTTGCTTTGTTTCAAATTTTTACTCTAGCGCGTTAAGATTTTCATTGCTGCCTTCTTCTATAGTTTCACTGACAAATAATTGACCCTCCAATTACTCCAATTACTGAGGGTTCATTTATTCGGTCAATAAAACTAGAGAAAAGAACGCAACAATGAAAATCTTAAGCTTCACATCCGAACCCATTATATCAAGATTTTCATGTCTACGTTCTTTTCTATAATTTTATTGACCGAATAATTGACTCCACAGTAATTAGGGGGCCGCAGGCCCCAGCACCGCAGGTCTAGCTAAATTGTCCCGTAGGGCCCACTGTAGCTAGTATTATTTAATTGGGCAAAAAAATTAGCCTACGCCAGAGGCCCTTGCTTGGCTAGGCTTTTGTATCCTTATTTGTATGGTTTTTAAGCCTAGGCTACCAAATTTACCCTATAATTAGACCTTAATTAATGTTGGGAGAATAGGCTTTTCGAAAAGCCTAATTAGGCCTAAATCACTGTTAAAACTCTGTTAAATTCCTTCAAAAATTAATAATATGCATCTAATTTTATTTATACTCACAACTGTTGTGCAGCTTGCTTCATAATTAACAACAGTTTTTAATAATGTTATCGTATGCAAAATATTATTCTACATCCCAGCCCTAGGTTACAGTCTGTTTGTTTGTAAACAAAAAACCTGCTAAACTTTAGTCAGATGCCTGAGATGATTAAGAAATTCTTAAAAATTTAAAAGTTAGAAAATTTCTAACGTTTGATGACGAATAGAACGCGGTAGCTTTGCTAGTTTAGAATTTTCTAAAAGTTTAGCAACATTTTGCCGAATAGAAAACGCCTTTAGTCTAGCTTAACTTACGCTATAAGTTAAAGTAGCCCTTCAGAGCTCGGCCATTCAAGGCTCAGCTGGGATTCCGAACCCAATCAAAGAGGGAAAAAAATAACAGTAAGCATCTTTTGATTCCCTCTTCAAGGAAGCAATAAAATCATTTCATCCAGGAATAATTTTAGTATGGCACCTGTACAATTTAACCCAAGGCCTTCCTGCCACCCTTAGTATGGACAGTATACCACTATGATACCTATCTACAAGTTTAAAGTTAGAATCATTTGAACAACAATTGCTACAGCCAAGATGCAATAATTCTAAATTATTAAAACTAGCAAAAATACCCGCGAGTGCTCACGAAACACTTAAATTTCAAATACAACTTGTCATATTTTTTTTATTGTACCTATGATGGCTTTTGATGCGTAGCTAAAAATTTTGATGGCTACATTCTTTTCTAAATTTATTCACAAACTTGATGTTTTTCATTCCAAGAAAGTGTATGAAACTCTGTAAAGGCGTGTTGGGAAATGGTTTATGTCGAGAAAATTTTAGAAGTTCAAAATCTTGAAATTTAAATGCTTCGAGTTTTAGCATATAAATATTTTGGGAGATAAATTGTGATAAATTCTTTGGGGGACACCCGATCTGAAAAAAAAAGTTGCTAAAAACACTCCAGGGACCCCACAGGATGCTGTCACCAAGTTTCATAAAAATTCAACAGTTTGGACCTGAAAAGGAAGCAGACAGACGGTCCTATTCTATTTTCTGCTGCATATTAACCCTAGTCCATTTGATACACTCGTTCTTATCTAATGAGTTATTGTTATTATGTCGTGTATTATTTAAATTGGTACAATTAATTACTAGCTTTAGTGGTTTATGATCTGAGAGAAGGAATTCATGCAAAATATGAACAATAGCAATAAGATCCTTTAAATTATTACAAGTGAGACAGTGATCAATCCATCTACAGTAATACTACCATTCATATCGTTGACGTACACAGAAAACAAAGACCACGCAACCTTCTTTATAAAGAAATATTATTTTCTATTATCTCAAATCACTCTAAAAGGAAGTTTTGAAGATTATTTCTTCTATCTAAAGAAGTTATGAATCATTAAAAGAAGTTATTATTACATCTCAAGAAGCTTTGATACTCAAAAGAAGTAAAACTTACCCTAGAATGCACACGTAAAAAGAAGTTATGCGTCCTAAATTTATGTTTTATTTTGAGTGTACGTAAAATTATTGCTATTTATACCTAGTAATTTCACCATCAATTATACTTAATTTAGCAGACTCGCACATGTTACCCAGTTCTACAAAATATTCTGATTTCACATCGGCATTAAAGTCCCCCATTACACTGGTCAACAAAGTTTTTGCTTCAGACTCAAAAGTAACTGTATTCTACTAAGTTAAGGGTATTGATTTCGAATATACACTTTTTTCTTCATATCGGGTCGGGGGTTTTCTGTACAGAAGGTGGATTTGTTTGGTTGACCGTATTTCCTGTAGATTTTTCATTAATGATTACTTTTTAAATGTTTATGTTTAACTATGTTTTCATCTACTTCTCTCTCTTTTCAGATTTGATGACAATGTGTGCTTCTCGAGGTTGCAGCAATAAACCTGATTCATTCTGCTACATTTGTGGTTTATTCACTTCATATTCACAACGCAGGAACATTACACCACTCATTAAAACAGTCAACTATCACTGCTTTGGGTCAATATTCGGGAGATGCACGGCCTCCGAATTCAGATTTTTTATTCATACCAGTTGTTAGTACATATGATTTGATGAATTTTAGAAAAAACTAGACCTTGTGCTTTTAGAAAATAAGGGAGATATCGATTTTTTTCACTTTAACGATTTTCTTACATTTTCCGAGTCGCGAAACTTTATCCACCGCCACAATAAAAGGTTAGTTATTTTTTCGTCGATTTAATGAAGGTTAGGTTAGGTTAGGTTCGTTTTAGTGAAGGTTAGGTCACCTTCACCGAAACGAAACGAAACGAACCTAACCTAACCTTCACTAAATTGACGGAAAAATAACTAACCTTTTATTGTGGCGGTGGATAAAGTTTCGCAATTTCTCGCAGAAAATAATGCTGGATAGTCTTGTGGTCTTTTTTTGTTATCAGCTCTCAAAACCAATTTCTCGGAAAATGTCAAAAAATCGTTAAAGTGAAAAAAATCGATCTCTCCCTTATTTTTTAAAAGCACAAGGTCTAGTTTTTTTAAATTCATCAAATCATATGTACTAACGACTGGTATGAATAAAAAATCTGAATTCAGAGGCCATGCATCTCCCGAATATTGACCCTACTTTGGTTGTCAACTTAGAGACCAAGAGAAAAGCTGGGGACCACATGTTTACTGCACTTTCTGTTCAAACCAGCCAAGAGACTGGCTGAATGGTAAACGAAAAAGCATGCCATTTGCAGTGCCAATGATTTGGCGTGAGCCAAAAAATCATGTGAATGACTGCTACTTCTGCCAAACCAAAATAATTGGGTTTACTTCCAAAACCAGGCATAAGATTGTTTATCCTGTGATTGACTCAGCTATCAAACCAGTACCTCACAATGATGAACTGTCAGTTCCAACACCACAAGAAGACAAAAAAATGCTTCATTTCTCTTCTGAGGAAGAATCTTCAGAACATAGTGCTGGTGATACATAGTTTTGGCCTCCTGGTAATGAAAATCATGAACCCCATTTCGTCACACAAGATGACTTCACTGACTTAGTAAGGGATTTGCATCTCTCTAAATCGCAGTCTAAACTTCTGGCATCAAGACAAACGATGGAATTTGGTTGATGAAGATATTGGGATAACATCCTTCCGAAAAAGAAGTTCCGATGTTTCATGCTATTTCAAAACTGTGAATCACTTATGCTTCTGCTCTGATATAGAAGGTTTATTTTCATTTTTTGATATACAGCATGATCCCAGACAGTGGCGTCTTTTCATTGATTCATCTAAGCGCAGTTTAAAAGCGGTTCTTTTGCACAATGGTAACAACTACCCAGGTATACCAATTGGACATTCTGTTCACCTGAAAGAGTCATATGAAAACATAGTGATTCTTCTTAACCCTCTCTGTCCCAAATTATTGTTTTCAGCTAAAAAAAAAAAAATTTTGACACTTAAAAATGTTAAAAATAGGTATGGAAACATAAACGAAACTTTGTTTAGAAATTTATTTAATTAATTACACTAGAAATTATATGATTCTATTGACGCTATCAAGTAATAAGAGACAATAACATAACTTTGGTACTTTGAATGAAACAAATAAAAGCAATGTTTGTCCTTTGCTAAACACAACGGTAGACCATACTACTTCGAATACAGACCAGACCACCAAGATCATCAAAAACATTAAGAATTCGAAGGCTACTGGACCAGACAACATATCTAACATACACCTTAAACACTTGGGCCCACAAGGAATACTAGCTCTCACAAACATCAGCACATATTCATACCAACACTGTATTATTCCTGACATATGGAAACAAGGTAAAATTATTACACTACTCAAACCAAATAAAAATCCAACAGAACCAGCTTCCTATAGACCCATTACTTTACTATGCACACCTTCCAAAGGAACAGAAAGACTAATCTTACAAATCACCAACCCACACATTCCACTATCGCCTACTCAACATGGATTCAGACCTCACCACTCAACCACGACATTACTCACTAACCTCACGCAGCACATCATGGATGGCATCAACTCCAGACGACCAGCTCAACGTACACTATTAGCAACAATAGACATTAGTAAAGCATTTGATGCTATCCCACGCTTCCCTCTCATAAACAAAATACTCAACACAAACCTGCACAATAACACCAAAAGGTGGCTGAGCAACTATCTTTCAGGAAGATACTCACATGTCACATTTAATGGCAAGTCATCCAAAAACAAGCTTTTTCCGAACGGGGTCCCTCAAGGCTCTGTTCTCTCACCAACACTCTTCAACTTATACATGCATGACATTCCAACACCCATAGATAACAGGCTTACATTATCATCATATGCAGATGACATCACTCTAACATCCACCCACAACAACATCGACACCGCTACAAATAACCTACAAACATACATAAACAGTATACAAGACTGGCTCACACACAATAGACTCAAAGTAGCCCCCACAAAATCAACCATCACCTTGCTTACAAGCAACACAAAAGAACACCAGGTAATTCCACAGCTTACACTAAACAACATCAACATTCCACACTCACAGGACCAAAATACTTGGGGTCACATACAACACATCATTATCTTTTGCAAACCACATTCAGGATATTAAAAACAAATGTACGTCAAGACTTAACACGCTTAGGGTACTAACAGGCACAAACTTCGGACACCAGCAGGAAACAACATCACTCATATACAGACAATATATTCGCTCAGTTATGGACTATTCTAGCCCATGCTGGGCACCCATTATCTCAAACACACACATAAACACCTTACAGACAATACAAAACAACGCACTCAAACAACACCAATAGAACACCTGCACACAGAAACAAAAATACTGAAAGTTAGGGAACATTTAGACATGAGGGGAACACAATTCATGGCAGCAGCGACAACTAACCCACAACACCCTTGCCACTACATGTACAATCACGCACCGACACCTCGCACCATTAAGGTAACACCAGAGAGACATTATAACCAAATACTTCATTCCATTCCATGCCCCACAGACATCACACAGTACAGAAAACACATACACACACACCTAACCCACAAAGCACTGACACGACTCGGTCCGAATGCGGTCCTAGGTGCGAAGCCGCCACCCATTAACAGGTCAGAGATCAGCCTGAGCAGATCGGATCGAGTTAACTTAGCACGATTCCGATGTGGACATCACCCCAACTTACTAACATATAAACACAGACTAGACAACTCCATAGACGACACCTGCCACCTGTGCCACGACACACCACAAACAATTGAACACATTATGACAGACTGTACCGCTCTAGCACAACAACGAACACAACACAACATCACTAGTGCGCTGAACCTCTGGTCCACTCCGAAGAGGGCGATCGGTTACCTGCGTGCCGCCGGCTTGCTCGATCAGGGTGGACTGATCGGCTAAACAACAACAACAACAACTACTTCGAATGGAATGCATTAAAGTAGTTTTTGTCCTTTGTTAAACATAATGGTACATCACACTTTCTGCATTTTAGACGAGAGTAGCCCTCATACAGTTTCTGCATCTCTTTTTGGGTTCTAAATGCTCAGGCCAATGCCCAAAAGACTGCCAGATATTGCTATACAGTTAATTGTTATACTGTATTCAAATGCCATAAGGCATCATTGAAGCTAATCTGAGGAAATTAGACGTACTTTTTGTTGATGATGTCATATGGAATCGCTGGCACAGAAAGAGTTAATGATGTTAGTTATGAAAACTACCAGTGAAATATCTGTGATGATTTAAAAGTGATTGGACTCCTTGGCATGCAAAGTGGGTACACGAAATATTGCTGCTTTCTTTGATTGTGGACAGCAGGGCCACACAACAACATTACACCAAGATTGACTGGACTCCTCGTGAAACTTTTGTTCCTGGACAACACAGTGTGAAGCATCAACTATTGGTTGATCCAAAAAAGATCAATCTACCACCACTTCACATAAAGCTCGGTCTCATGAAAAATTTTGTGAAGGCCCTGAACAAAGACTGTTGTAGATTTCATATTTGTGTGACAAATTCCCCAGTATTACTGATGCTAAATTGAAAGAAGGAATTTTCATTGGGCCTAAGATAAGAACTCTTTTTAAATGATGATGAATTTCTGGAACACCTTGAACAAAATGAATTATGTGCTTGGAATTCCTTCAAGAGTGTGTGCCAGAATTTTCTTGGCAGTCATAAGGCTGGTAACTATAAAATACTCATCCAAGAACTTCTAGATGCTTATAAAGACCTAGGAGTTCGTGCGTCTCTAAAGATTCAATTTTTGCAGTCATCTTGATTTTTTCCCTGAAAATCTTGGTGATGTGTCTGATGAGCACAGACAAAGATTCCACCAGGATAAGCACACCGGACAAAAAATTAGTCACCCCTAATAGCACCGATAGTAGGAAGTTCAAGGTCACACAGAGGGCGCTGATGTAGCATTGGTAAGTGACAAGTAGCGGTGACGTAGCACACAGGATCAGATCTGTTTCGTGAGGTGGTGAAGAACAAAGTGTGTGTTGGATATAGTCTGCAAAATGAGTCGTGAGGCAGACGTTACTCAGTGGCAAAAAGGAGCCATCGTGTTTGGCAGAGCCCACGGACACAAAATGTCTGAAGTAGCCCAATTTGTTGGTGTGTCAACGCGTACTGTCCAGCGAGTTTACAAAGAGTGGTGTAGTTCGCAATCAACTGACAATCGACGGCGTAACTGTGGCCGGAAAACAATTCTCGACAATAGGGGCCGCCGCCATGTTTCTCGTCTAGTAACTGCAAATCGTTTTCAAACCAGAGAACAATTGCTCCAAGAAACCAATGAGGTTCTCCAGCGACCAATTTCCGAACGGACGTTGTGACGAGAACTGCATGCGATGGACATCTGGAGCAGGGTACCACGGAAGAGGCCGCTGTTAACAGCAAGTCACAAATTGGCACGTTATAAATGGGCTCAGAGGCACAAAAACTGGACTGCGGCAGATTGGAAACGTGTAATTTGGTCCGATGAGTCCCGTTTTTGTTTGTTCTCCAATGATGGGAGGCGACGAGTACATCGCAGGTCCAATGAAGCCTTTAATCCTGAATGCGTCGAAGGTGTTGTTCAGGCTGGAAACAGAAAGTGAAGCGCAGGAATAGACACCCACGGACTCTGGCGGAACTTCGGGACCGGCTGATGAACGAGTGGCAGCAAATCGATGTTCAGTACATGCACAACTTCGTAGAGTCTCTGCCTCGCCGGATTCGTGCGGTTATCAAGGCCAGAGGCGCCGTCACACGTTATTAGGTACATTCTGAGAGGGGTAACTAATTTTTTGTCCGGTCTGCTTATATCAAAGATGGAAGAAAACTTAAGGGACGATGAGATCCTCACATGATGGCTGACTTTTGCTGGATGCTGAGAAGAGATAAACCAGGTGCTGCATTCAAACGAAAATCCAAAAAAACTAATTTCTGAACATCCATTGAATAATCATCGTGAAATATACATGTAATTAAATTTACACATTGTAATTTGTTCCATTTTAAAGTAAATAGTAACTGAAATGCTTTGAAAATTCATAAGAATCTTTTACGTAATGAGCCAAATTTTGGATTATATATGGAAAATTTCCTCTGTAGGGGGGGGGGTCAGAATTCCAAAAATTGTGACCTGATACAGCAAAAACATTGCCATATTCGTAATCAGCATCCAAAAATTGGTTAAAAAAAGGTATTGAAGTACTTGAAGCAGAAAAAAGTTTTGTTTTGTTAACCAGCATTATTATACACTGCGAAAATTTTGGTTTATCTGATAATGACTTAATTTTACACAAAAAATCGATGTATTCATCTAGATTACTGACATTATTGTAAGGCAAATAGCAGTTCACAATTAAGAGGCATTCATTGTTTATATGAAATTCAATTCCAATCAAATTTTCATTATGGCTCGGAAGAAATATCACATTTTTTTATACTCGTATATATACGTAACTTCTGTTTTTGTTTATTATTAACGTAATGCTATATATTTATTAATACATACATTGTCTCATTAAAATTATGTTTTACTTCCCCTTAAAATAGCACGTTTTAGCAACGTTTTCTGTTTCATGTTCACAAAAATTATAAGGGTAACATTCCTTTTAAAGTATTCTGGAGTACAGTATAAGGTAAATTCCTAGTTTAGAGACTTCCTTCAAATTTTTATTGAATAGGCATAAAAGTTACAGTGATCATTGGATTGGAACTAGTTTATTTATGGACGTTGTGAGGTGGAAAAAGAACCTAACCTAACCTAACTCGGGCATCAGTCGACCTAACCCGGGCATTATTCGACCTAAACCGGGCATTATTCGATCTAACCCAGGCATTAATAATAATAATTATAATAATTATAATATTCTTAATAATAATAATAGAACCCCTTGCCTGCTATAATTAATATCCTGGATTATACCGAGATGCAGCGGCAATAAGAAAATAATGGAAACGTTCTTAGTGGTTCAGAAAAGTTCTGAAAAATATGCGCGGGCCAAATATCCCAGAAAATATATCTTGCGCCGTCCTTTTTCCGCTGGAAACTGGAAACGGAAACCTAAAAGTTTAGATTTGCTCCTGATACAGGCGATGCGTGTTAAAAATATATCAAAATATATTCTTTTATTTATAAAATACACAAAATTATAAAATTTCCACCACACACCGTTCATAAATAAAGTATTGCTTATCCAATGATATAATATTTATACATATGTGTTGCGTATTAAGAGGACGCCTCCAAACTAAGAATTAACTATAAATATTGTTCAACATTACTTTTTTCCATTAGGCTATATTATCCACCCGATCATAATGTAAATATTGTACCATCAGGCACGCAGCTTGACAAATAAATTTGGATTGGTAAGGAAATTATCTGTGGGGGCATACTGAGCTCGTAATATGAATATTGTACAGTAAATGTAATAAATGTAAACAACTTATACAGTAGTTATGTAGGGTCATTCCACGGTGACGTTCGCAACATTTGGAGCAGTTGTTCAGTATGCATTCAACCACAGAAGTAAAAGTATGGGAGATAAGCCAAAACTGCTATGAGGCATTGTGAAGTATTCTCTCGGGTACATTTTGGCGCCATTTGTTCTATTCTAGATAGAACACTGGTGTGGGTCAAGGATATGTGATGTCTCCGTGGCTGTTCAATCTGTTTACGGATGGAGTGATGACTGCTAGTCAGAGTATTAACTCTATCTAGTCTGTGATTGGAATAGGTGGGTCCCGTCGAATTTGTTGTATGCGGATGATGTGCTATTTGTTCAGAATGAATGTGATATACAAGAGGTTGTTAAGAGTACTGTAAGAGAGAAGACTGTTAAAGGTGAATGTGGGTAAAACCAAGTTATTGATTGTGGAAGTGAGAGAAAATCGGACTGTCATGTGATGGTCAATAGTGAAATATTAGAGGTGGTAGAGTCTTTCAAGTATCTCTGGATGTATATTGAACAAAAGAGGTACGAGTGCGAATGAACTTGTTTGTACCTGTTGAACCTGTTTGTACCTGTTGAGTCTGAAATAAAGTATTTGTTTGTTTGAAGTTAACAATAGAGTAAATCAAGGAAGAAAGGTGGCGGACGCGCTGAAAGCGGTTATGAGAAAGCGGAGACTGGATCGAGATGCTGCGAGATGTTTACATAAAGGTCTGTTAGTACTGACACTTTTGTATGGATGTGAAACATTGGCACAACATGAAATGGAGAAGTCGAGAGTAAGAGCGGTTGAGATGGCTAACCTGAGGAGTATGTTGGCGTGAGTCGGACTGGTAGAACAAGAAATCGTGTAGTTTTAGAAAGATGTGGTGTTCAGAAGTCAATGTAAGTGAAAACTGAGGAAAGTGTGTTACGGTGTTTTGGACATGTTGAAAGAATGGAAGATGACAAAATTGTGAAAAGAGTATACAAGTTAATAGTGATGGATCGAATAACCGCAACCGCACTACAACCGCACAAAAATTCACAACCGCAACCGTAACCGCAACCGCCGTTCCATAAGTGCGGTTGCGGTTGTAAGGTGAAAATGCAGCAAAAATATTATTCTTGAAATTCACACTGCCTGTCATTAAGTTTGACATCAGTTTTTCAAATGAATAATAATCCATAACTTTCCAATGGGTGGAGGCTGGGGAAAGTGGTAGGTGGGATGAACAGTGCGATGGGTCCTCGTCCCTCATCCTGGTAACACACTTAGTGCAAAATATGGTTTTAATTAATTTGACCTATTCTTTCATAATAGCTATATAAGTTTAGAATATACTTCATTTAAATAGTATTTATTTAGTAAATACCTTATGTTGAACACAAGTTTTGCAACACACAAATAGCGGTAGCGGTGTATTGCAAAACTTGTGTTCAACATAAGGTATTTACTAAATAAATACTATTTAGTATATATTATGTACCAAGTGTGGCTAAATCCAGTTAATAATTACGCGTTTTTCCTAGTATATGATAACCGCAACCGCAACCGCGGTTGGAAAAAATTCGACAACCGCAAACACAACCGCAACCGCGGTTGTGAAAAACCGACCACTCGATCCATCACTACAAGTTAATAACATTGTTAAACTATTACAAACATAAGTTTATGCACTAACTATTTTTTTATTATTTTATAAAACAAAACTAATAGATGCCAAACATAGTGGATCGCTTTGTGTAGCTGTTCAAACCGACCGACCAATTATTGTGTTCAACGTCATAGTAATACATTTTTCGAATTGGTTTTTAAGACTCAAACATCACAATAACATTGCGGCATACAGATTTTTTTGTGGTCGGGTAGATTTTAATGCTTCAAATAGAAAAGTTGGTGAAGCGGGACTCTGCTGTATGATTGAAATACGTCCCCCAAAATTGAATAGACATCACTTTTATTAGTTTGTACTTTCGAAATGAATTAATTACAATTTTCAGCAATATTTCGTAAATTTAAAAACTATCGATTGATTCGAAGTGTTTTCATTTCAGTCGGAAATGAAAAATAGCTTTTTAGTCTGTGCCAGGGTTCGAGAACCTTTAATAGCTCGAGAGCCACATTAGTTTATATAAAAAAATAACTTTTTCTCTTTAATGTTTGTTTTATAATTATAATGCGATAATCTTTCAAACGCAGAGTGTCCAGGAATCTCAGAAAGCCTGAACCTTGATTTTGGCTCTCTTCTTCCTCTGTAGGGGTGGGGCCTTTTTGCGGGCATTCGCCCTTGACCCCTCCTTCCTGCATAAAAAAACAAAAAAAAAATTCACTTTTTGGGCTAGCGATAAATACATAATTATTAAAGCAATATAGGTATGGAACTTGTCCGTCTCGAATTATTAATCTACAACCAATAAAAAAAATACATGAAAGAGTGAAAAAAAAAATAAACAAAATAAACAAAATAAAGTTGCACATCGTCCGGCTATAAAAGGACACATTTCAGGTGAAAACGATATCAGTGATAGTATATGTGTCACACTATTTAGTTCCCAAAGTAGTATGACCGCAAAGTGTTCGAGTGCACATGTAATCGAAATGTTGATCAATTGTTGCGAGCTGCCAGCCCCTTCTCCCGGGGGGTAATGGGGGAGAGGGTGGGGGTAGTGGGGAGGGGGTAACGGGGAGGGTGGGGTAATGGGGGATGGGGGTTAGCCCCCAAATTGCATAAAGGGGGGTGAGGGTTTTTTGGGGGAGAGGGAGAATGACCCCCCCAAAAGGGGTAACCCAGGCCCCTCGCCGTAGGCGAGTTTGCGAAGCACAAGCAGTGCCCGTAGGGCAGTGAGCCGAAGGCTCTGCTTGTTAATGATAATAAAAAATAAAAACAATATTAATAATAATGATATATTTGCCATAATATTAATATTTGAAACAAATATACTAGCTATTGTATTAATTATTTATACGTGTTTTATTTCATACTTTTTTAACTTTATTATTAATCAAGTACTTGATATACATGAATGCAGTTGATTTCGTGGAGTATGTACAGAAGTATACAGCAAGGGAGTGGAAGACATCGAATTAGAAGAAACTGAAGTTATATGCATGGCTAAAGAAAAGAAAGTCAGCAGAAACTGCTGGGATATGTAGGGAAGTGTTTAAACCTTAAATGTGGAGGGAGAATGGTGTTTGAATGTCTGTGGAAGTTATGTCAAAAGAGTGGGAAAGTAGGTGTATATTGGTGACTGGACGGAAAGTTAAATTGTACCATTATAAAAATAGAGGGGAAAGAAACGAATGTAAAAATTACAGGGTTGTTAGTCTTTTAACTATAGCTGGAAAAATATACGAAAGGGTTGCTTGGTAGAGTAAAAAAAATATTAAAAAATTACGAATCCATTGAATGGAGATGAACAAGGAGGCTTTAGAGAAGAAGAGGATGTGTTGATTGAGAAACTAAATGATAAGATGAAAAAGGTGTATATGGCATTTATAGGTTTGTAGAAAGCCTATAATAAAGCGAATAGATGTGGATTTTGGCAAGTGCTTAGAATGTGTGGTTTGAGTGGGAAGTTGTCAAATGAGGAGAAGTTTTTATGTGGATACAGTAGTATAGTGCTTGAGTAAAAGTTAAGGCGAGTCAAATGACTGGGTCAGTATTATGCTGGAGTACAATAGGGTTATGTGATATTCCTATGACTCTTTAATGTGTATATAGATGGGGTAATGCGGGAGATGAAAGCAAGAATGTTAGAGAGAGAGAGAGAGAGAGAAGTAAATCTGAATAATAAGATATGACTAATCCAACTCTAACAGGTGACGCTGCATTCAGGGGTGCCATTTGTTTTTTTTTTTGATCACCTGAAAATCAGGGCCCCAGTCTTCTTTAGTTAGCCTTATAAGGCTAACTAACGAAAATATCACGACCTAACCTAACCAATCGTTAGGTCAACTGTACGCTCTTGACGATTGGTTAGGTTAGGTCGTGATATTTTCGTTAGTTAGCCTTATAAAGCTAACTAAAGAAGGCTGGGGGCCCTGATCTTCAGGTGATCCGTTTTTTTTTATCGAGTGTCACGTATTAGAATAGGCCTAATAAAGTATTTGCTGCAGTGCTATATGATCTATTTTAAATACACTTGAAGTGCCAAATGTTTCGGCAACAACTTAGCAAAACCCTAAAGAATGTGCTGTTCTTAGGCATACAGTCCTACTTAATAAAATTAAATTCTAATTACAGTATTTAACTAAATTAGTCACAATTAGAAGTGCTCAAACTGATCGATAACTCGTAAGTCATAACATACTGTATGTAGGTTTAGAGTAAGTTTAAGTTAGGCCTAACTTGCATCAGCTAACCTTTCATTAATTTTTTCTTGTCTTCTGGATGACTCATGCACATTAAATGTGGGACTTGTACTTTCAAAAATTTCTTGACAGTAACCTAAGCAAATCGCTTTTGAGGTCCCTGATACAGTTACTAGGAAGTCTCGGTTCAGAACACAATATCAAAGTACTTTTTGGTAAACTATTTTCTCGCCTTTGTTTTTATGTCTTTTGGAAACGAATGATACACTACACATTTACCTTCAACATTCCCTGTGTAATTTTTGCAAGTTAGTTGCGACCGTCCAGATAACGCAAATTACAAAATTTTGAATATGAAAAGATTTTGCAGTTTGTCAGCTCGAGAAGGAGAAATATTCGCTGGACCTTTTCCAGTTTGTGTACCGTTTTTCATATAATTTATTTTTGAGAATATTTTCGTTAAAACTAACGAAAATATCACGACTTAACCTAACCAATTATCGTTGATCTATTAGTAAACAGTAAATACTATTCCAGAAACAAACAATGTTATAATTAATAATAGATCAACTGTACGCCCTTCATAATTGGTTAGGTTAAGTCGTGATATTTTCGTTAGTTTTAACAAAAATATTCTCAAAAATAAATTATATGAAAAACGGCACACAAACTGGAAAAGTTCCCATTCGCTTGCCAGTCTTCGTCTTGCTTTCGTTCACCGTTTCTCGAATTTATTTAGAAATTCTTTGATATTGGAACAAGTAGTACAGTATTTGTTTTTAAATATCGTATTGTTAACACATTAACCTGCCTTCATGTATTGAACATTATTGTATTGATTGATCATTTTGTTAAATTTATGAGATTAGTAATTTAAACTAACTTTATATAAAGCATAATGAAGTTAATTGTTATTGACAATTTCAAATCTGAATTAATGCCTCCAATAACATATTTTGGAGTGGGATTTTGTTCTTTAGATTAGTTTTTAGGATCACCTGAAGATCCGGGCCCCCAATTTTCCCACCTGAAGAACAAGGCCCCCACTTTTTCCCACCTGAAGATCAGGGGCCCCGAATTAAAGGAAGATAAAAATAATAAGATCAGAAAAATTGGTACTTACGGTATGTATTATCGGGACAACCAAACTGTTTATTATGTATTTTTGCTCTCGTCATTTTCGTTTAAACTAACGAAAATATCACAACTTAACCTAACCTAACCAATCATCAAGGGCGCACAGTTGACCTAACTGGGCATTCGGTTGACCTAACTGGGAATTCAGTTGACCTAACCGGATTATATCCCATAGAATGAATTGTTTGCTTTATTTGTCAAAACTGGGGGGGGGGGGAGTATCTCCAGGTGGAGCGGACTGGCAAAATAAATTTTGCCACCTGAAGATCAAGGCCCCCAATTTTCCCCACCTGAAGATCAGGGCCCCCAGATGAGGCTGGGGGCCCTGATCTTCAGGTGATCCAGTTTTTTATACAGGGTGAGTCAAAAGTCCTGCCTCAAAAGTATTTATTGTAGTTATTTTTGAGGCAGGACTTTTAACTCACCCTGTATGTTTGTTCTTTATTACTCTTGTCACACAGTTATATAGGTACAGTATTATCCCATCTACGGTGAAGTCACTAGTGTTGCGAACAGGTTATTAATGGAGGACGGATTAAGCTGAGGTTGGCGCCGCTTGGCGGTGGTAGCTTAGAAGTTTATACATACGAGTATTTAGAGAGTAATATATATGCGGCTAATATGCCTAAATGAGTCGCTGTATTGGGTATTGTTTTTAAAAACAATATAAATAAATTTGCTGTAATTTATTGTGAACCAGAAATAATTCGAAGTGATATTCCCCACTCCCTCCATAAGCTTTCTAGTTAGTTTACTTTTTTTGAGCGATACACCTAGGCTATGCGCATGCAGCCTAGCCTACATTTTATTTTACAACAAACACTCTTCCCTACTCATTTTCGCAAAGTGATAGGCATAAGAAGAAAACGGCAGCACTTGAAACTAATACCCAATTCACAATAGGCTTTTTAAAATGAAAACTAAAACGGAAATGGAAACGAAAACTGTAACCGAAACAATGTTTTGGGTGAGAGTCTGCACTACTGTACATTTTACCAAATTTCAGAAACGGTGAGTGTTCATTCTCTGTAGTGCATTTTTAAGGTAAACAAAAAAATTTTGAGCAACATTCAGAAAGGTGCAGCTGATATTTCATATTAATTTCAGTATTACTAATTTCTTAGATATTTAAAAAAAAATTACGGAGAACTTAAGAGCTCCGACTTCAGTTCTAAACTGACTTCGCTAACTTACAGGCCTGTCAGCTTGTGGGAATTGTTGAGGGAGAAAATTGCGAAATATGCGTCGCAATGCGTAGGGGCGGGTACAGTGCCCTGTGACGTTTAATCTTCCATTCAAAGAAACAAACAAGTATTTATAGTTCAACAGCTTATATTACCACATGCAATACAATTCTCATACACATACTTCAATGTAACGATGTAAATTTCAACAGTTAATTTTTGGCATATTTGCAGTGGACAGAAAGTCGCATCTCTGGCTGTTTTGTGACTTAGATAGTCGTTTCAGCCAATCACGATTTGTCTTACAAGCAGGACCGGCGAGAGCTGCCACGGGCCCCGGGGAAGGATTGATATATGGGCCCCCCTGTTTACTCAGTATTTTATTATGAATGTTTTTTGAGTACATAACAAGCAAACTGATTATATGATTATATGTCCAAGTCACTATTCAAAACATACAGTATGATAATCTTTGTAAAATGTATGTTCATTAATTATATTTCTCCTCTGTTATTTAATTAATTGCTTTATTAATATTTTTAGATTTTATCCCCCTCTGTCCGGGCCCTGGGGATTTAACCCAGCTTCTCCGCCCTCTCGGCGGCCCTGCATACAAGTAGCCTTCTAGTCACTAGGGTACTCAACGCACACTACACAACATTTTACCCTTGTGGTAATTTGACGATCTATCAAAATTGGCAAATTGTGGGAGAAATTGTAAGAAATGTGGAGCGCGGGAGAATTGACAGTCCTGTAATTCTTAATTAAAATAAATTAATATTCAAAGAAAATTATGTTTATTTGTCATGAGTGAGCTATCATACAAATTTAACCAGGAAATTAAGTAGGTTTAAATGATCAGTTATTTTACTAAATTAACAAATAGGGCTACGTCTATTGTAAAAATAAAAATAATTTATACGTAGGCTACGTACATAAATTAGGCCTACTCTGAAAATCTTGCTTTAGAATAACTCCAAACTGTTTTAAACGACAAAGTTACTACAAGATTCTTCATATGTTTTTAAAGAAATGTTATTAAATACAATATGAGCACAAATGACAAATAAAATTGTAAATATTAATCAAAGTTTGTGAAATTTTTTGAAATTATTTTGTGGCGCCATTATAATGATGTCAGAAGAAGCAACAAAATTTTTTTCGTTGAAAACCGTTACGGGGATTTTTTCGGTTTGGCGGACTGCTATCTCCGCACCAAATTTACTATAGCACCAATATGCTATAGCGCATATAACAGAAATATAGTGGCAGGTTAGGTCAACTGTACGCCCTTGACGATTGGTTAGGTTAAGTCGTGATATTTTTGTTAGTTTTAACGAAAATATCACGACAACTTAATCAATCGTCAAGGGCGTACAGTTGACCTAACCGGTCATTCAATAATTTTCCCGTAGGTTTCGATTAATTTTAAGCAACTTTTACCGGTGCTTTCCTGTTAACGGGAATACCCAACCGCCCGCCATCATCTGGACTCGTATCTTGCGGAATTCATGTGGCGACAACGTACCGAAAGCAGCGACGTTTTTTCTGCGATTTTAGATGACAAAGACATTTTGGTCCCCTACTAACTGATTATCCCTTACATATTAACTAATTTCATTTAAATGATTAATAAATTCGGTACTTACATATTATCGGGACTACCAAACTGTTTAGGATGTAATTTTGCTCTCGTTATTTTCGTTTAAACTAACGAAAATATCACAACTTAACCGAACCAATTATCAAAGGCGTACAGTTGACCTAACCGGGCATTCAATTAACCTAGCTGGGCATTCAGTTGACCTAACCGGGCATTTTCCGTTATATTAACCTGTTAGGTTAATTCAATGCCGGGTTAGGCCAGTTGAATGCCCGGTTAGGTCAACTGTACGCCCTTGATCATCGGTTAGGTTAAGTTGTGGTATTTTCGTTAGTTTACACGAAAATGACGAGAGCAAAAATACATAAACAGTTTGGTGGCGGGCGGTTGGGTATTCCCTTTAACAGGAAAGCACCCTTTTACCTAATAATTATATCCTGTTATATGTGCTATAGCATATTGGTGTTATAGCAAATTTGGTGGGGAGATAGTAGTCCGCCAAATCGAAAAAATCCCCTTCCGGTAAGCAGTTTAACAAGAGTTCTGTACGCGAAAGTTGTTCCTATACGTTTTGCGAAGCTGTTGTGAAATTTTCTGTAGACGAGGATGCAACCTTTAAATTTTTCTGTAATCACGGGTTTTGTTAAGTGAATTGTTGTGCCCAAAAAAGGATGATAAAAGAAATGGTGCTACTATAGCGTGATTCCTATCGGTGACTTCGATACTATAGGGTGATTCCTACCTGTTTTGGTTCGAAACTACAGTACTGTAGAGTGTGATTCCTATCCAAGGTATAAATGAAAATATAATAAATATAAAATGCTATTTATTATTCAATTTTATTTATTTAAAAAAGTTTCGGTGGTACTATAGTATGTGGTCTACCTACGATTGGTTAGGTTTAGTCACGATATTTTCGTTAAAACTAACGAAAATATCATGACTAAACCTAACCAATCGTCAAGGGCGATGGACATTGGAATGTAAACAAGCAATTAGTAAACAAGGTAAGAAGCGATAATTAAAAGGTAGACCGCCGAATCGAGGTAGGAATCACGCTATAGTAGCACCAAAGAAATACCTGTAGCCATTTGTGCAATTATGACAAAAATAAAGAAAGCTTTCCGTTGCCAAACTATACCCACCTCACTAACAGGTAAGTTGCATGATGGAGGTTATCTTATCTTATCTTATCTTTGGTATGATTTGATTTCCATAAATCATGCATTCATGGGATTCGTTTTTATATCAGAAACGCATTTCTGGTAGTCTGAGGTTGTGCAAATACCGCAAAACTGAAGTCATGCATAATATTGTTTTAGGGCATTTTCTCAACCTCAGACTATCAGAAATGCGTCTCTGACATCAAAACGAAGCGATGAATGCATAATTTATGGAAACTGAACAGTTTGGAGTTATCCTAAACATTTACCTAATTAATGTATTTTGTATTTTAGTTGTTATATTTTATATAGTTTTTGTTGTAATAGTTAATTATAATTACTCAATTAGGTTATAACAATATGTGACCAGATTATTGTACAGAAAAACTATTTTTCACAACTTTGGGCTGGTCTTGCCGGACAAATCTTCCAGGCTGCTACAAGCAAAGTTAACGTTGGCCTAGCTCCTAAGTTAGTTTCCTTTATCAATAGCTTCTTTGTCTCTCAAGAAAACAAAAGGGTTAATATTCGTTTTAGCACATGACCTGGACTTTGGGATGACAAGAGGTTTTGCTTATGTAGAATTTAAATCTGAATCTATTTTCTTCTATGGTATTTCTTGTGCAAATTGATATTAACGGAGATATAAGCAATTTTTGGATCGATTAAAATGGATTGAAATCAGCGGGTGTCGACAATGACGTATATCAACCGTGACGTGTGGGAGGATTGTGAGAGTTTCTTTGCGCTTCAAATTCAAATTCATCATGGCCGTTGTGTGTACCGGTTGTGACCTCTCCTATGGTTTTTCTGGTTTCAGTTATTTGTGCATTTCTGACCTTCAAATATACCTACAGGGGGGTTTGGGGAGCGAAGCCCCCGGCTAGGAGCACGGCGTTAGGCCTAGGTTAGGTTAGGTTAGATGGTTAGGTTGGGTTGTTTTTTTTAGATTTGGTAGCGCCACTACGGCTAGGAGCACGCCTCCTTTTACCCCACAATTTCCCTCTAGTTCAAAGCCCTGCACATTTCCGGGGACTTCAAAATCGTAGGATGAGGGTGGGGGGAGTAATATCTCCACAACCGCTCAATTGCAAAAGAAATGAAGGTCAGATTCGCACAAAACGGTGAAATACACCAGAAAAACCAATTTTCATGCCAAAGTCCAGGTCATGTGCTAAAACGAATATTTACCAACAAAAGAAAGTATGCCTATAACTATATAATAATTAAACAACTAGGCCTAGTTAAGAAAAAAGAAAACTTAAAAGTTTAAAGTAAGTCCTAGGGAAAAGACAACTTCCGAAAATTTTCAAAGCTCTGGTCCGAGCCTGAATAGTCTAACAAAAATTGAGCATACAACTATGTGATTTAATAAGCTGAATGAATGAAAAGATTGAAAAAGTTTGTAGTTATTGATAAGTAATCAATGCCCAAAAGAAAGAAAAATTAATAGCTAACATGCATTTCATCAAACATAATGTACAGTACATAGTTTCCTTTTTAGTTTCCAAAACAGTTAATGGTCGGAGTATTTCCTTGGAGACAGTTTTGGAAACGATTCTTTAACAGTGTTTTAGTTACCAAACTCTCCACACTAGAGGCAGTTTCGTAAACAAGTGGGTAGTTTCCGTTTTCATTTCTCTAAGGACAAATGCTCATACTGACAGAAATCGTTTGTATGATGTTATTTACATGTTAAATGAAAATGAAAAGGTTTATTGGCAGACTATAGTCCATATGACAAATATTATTAATACAATGACACTTCACATACTAAGGATAGAAATATATACAGTTGATTAGAAATAATACAGTAATGTCGGAGTTAAGTGGAGCTACAGACAGACGTTTTCGTACCAAAAATTCCATAGCTTAGAGCAGTGGTCTCCAAACTTTTTTGATCACGCACCATTTAATCAGCAAAAATAAATAACACGTACCCCTCCCCTAATGAACATGAAGATTATATATATATATATCCTTTCATTATTTACTAGCAAGTTAATAGTATACAACAGAAATACGATAGGGTGAAGATATACTTACCAATATAATTTAATGAGAACAATGTGACTGACTGTGCTTCATAATTTCTGAAAATCTTGGTTTGACACTTTGTGATACAGCGATTCAAAGGTCCGGTTCCAAGTTCAGTTTATTTCGATTCTTGGTTTTAATACCTATCATAGCAGAAAAAGACACCTCACACAAATATGTAGATCCAAATGGAAGGAGCGCATCGTTCGCTGCGCTTACTAAATCTAGGTACTCATTTTTTAATCCAGTCCACCAATTGTGCACAGTTTTCTGTTGAAATTCTGTTCGTAAACTTGTATCTTCCCTGATGTCAATCAACTGTTCTTGGGCAGTGATCGGAAGATGTTCCATTTTTACATTTTCAGCGTTTTTACATTTAGTTTGCTAAATTTTAATCGCAAGTAAGCGATATCGCGGATACTATCTCACAAATTCCTAGGAATGACTGTGTGTTAGCGAGTATTTTCTTTCTCGGTCATCATCTTGAAATTCAAAAACTTTCTACGAAAAAACAATGATAAATCAGAATCATCAAATTTTCTTCGCGCACCCCACTTTGGAGACCACTGACTTAGAGGATAAACGGCAGGACTCATGGATAGCTTGGATAATCGGGTTGGTTGATTTTTAATTCTTTGCATTAGACTGTATTGAGCACGTCTTGTTACCTCCGGGAAGCTCGGGACATTGCGGGTAGCAAACATTTGCGAAGCTGAGCATCTCGGGGGGTAATTTATGTAAGAGTCTAAAAGACCCTGTTGTACAACAAATTTAGGGTTCTAGGGCAATTGCGTCCTGGTCAAGTGCGTCCCGGACAAATGCGTCCCGGTCATTGGCGTCCCTGGACAATTGCGTCCCGGACAATTGCGTCCCGGACAGTTGCGCACTTCTCCAACTACTATATGAAGTTTATTTATTAGAGAAGTGAATAGAAAGTTAGTATCGGAATTTCAAATATACTTTTCATTTTAACCTATTAAACTTGTTAAATGTTCATAAATTCTGTTCGAAACTGTTCTCTAAAACTTTATCCATCATCAGTAACATCATTGTCAAATTTTATGGGTTACGTCCACTTAAGATAAAGTTAGTTTCGTTAGTTTTAACAAACATACTCGTCCCTCGTCATTGGCGTTCCTGAACAATTGCGTAGGTGAAGTCACAATGAACTTTCTATTCACTTCTCTAATAAATAAACTTCATATAGTAGTTGGGGAAGTGCGCAATTGTCCGGGACGCAATTGTCCGGGACGAAATAAAACCGGACGCAATTGTCCAGGGACGCCAATGACGGGACGCATTTGTCCGGGACGCACTTGACCAGGACGCAATTGTCCTGTCACCCAAATTTAGGGTTCTGCCAAAACCTTTTCTATAATTCACCCAGAGTTGCTGTCCGTATATACAGGGTGGTGCAAAAGTCTGGACCCATAGGCAATTTACTATATAAAAAATATCTTTCGATTTTTATAATAGTTTTTATAATTTAATTTTTGTTTATAATTTTACTAAATATTTTTCAGATTGTTACCCTATGGCAGACAAGTTAACAATAGCAGAAAGAATAGAGCTTGTGCTTTTGTACGCAAAAGAAGGAACCACCTCACGTTCAGTCGCAAATTTCCTTATGCCTCGATTATACGAAATACCATTACACTTATTGTAAATTCTGAACTAGAACGTTAAATTTAACATAATTTAGTCACTGGTGTATGGTTAATTAAATTTCATTTCATAATAAACTTCCTGCAGGCCACACTTTTTTTCCATATAAACCGCCTATGGGTCCAGACTTTTGCACCACCCTGTATTACTACAGAAAGGACGAGAGAATCTTTAGCTTCACTTTGTACAGAACCGAAAGTTCCTTATAGTGGGCCGGCCAAAAATTGAAAAGTCCTCTGAAAAAACAAGGTACAAAGGTTACAAAAGTCAAATTCTGAAAAATTCCGAATTTTTACATTTCACTAGTGGCTCTATGTAACAACGTGTTTAAAGGGGTATCATTAGCACATAAAGCATATTTTTGTGATTTTTGGATAATAATTGAATGTAACTATGACTCTGAATGTCTTTATTTCCATTAAAACTACATTTAGCATGCTGGGTGAGGTGCGCATGTGCCTACTACTACCATAGTACAAGTAATAGCATACTTTCACACGTTGAATATTTTCAATGCACTGGCTGGCCAGACATTGGTTTGGTATATGCAATTAAAAGAGTGCAAACAGTGCCAGCTGATAAAATAATAATAATAATAATACTGCTAAAGGATAGGTATGTTTCGAATTGTTTCAATATATCTGTGGCTACTACATACTGCCATTCCCACTTGTCTTTGCAGATAGTGAGCTCATCAGCAATGGACCCTGTAGCTGTCATCAAGTGCAAGAGGAAACGTCAAGATGTCAGTGAGGATTGTTGCTTCTTCTGCCAAAGCAGCGCTGGTGACCTGTGCGCAGCATCAGCAGAAGGAAAAGCAAGAACTATGACTGTGGGCGATGAAAGAACCTGGGAGATACCTACTATCTTGATGTTTTACAAAGACTGGGAAGTCATTCCAAGGATGATTTCAATGCATTGGAACTCAAGTGGCATAAATCATGCTACTCTTTATTCACCTCTGAAGGCAAACTCAAAAGGCTGCGAAAACCTTCGCTGATGTGTACAAAGCTACAGTTTCCACCAAGCAGAACATGCAGAAGACCATCAAAGCTGACAGAAAGCTATTACAGCGGCTCCTGAATGCCGCGACCGCAGGTCGCATGGTGGAGATGGTCAATGTCTTGAAGCATGAACTGTCCCCAGTCCCATTTAGTCTGGCGAAGGCAGGAGGAGAGATGAATTCGACATCGAAGTCTGAGCTGATGAACATCCTGATGGCTTAGCAGACCATAAGCTCAGAGGTTCCAAACTCTGATCTGAAGACCTGTGTGATGATAGATGGCCATGCACTCATCCAAGCTCTTGGCAAGCCTGGCGGCTGTCGGACATTCGGCGACTATGCTGAAGTGTTCTTCAAGGCCGTGACGAGTTATTTCAATGAACACACAACAATAGTTGATGTCATCTTTGATCGGTACGCAGGGGAAGGATCGATCAAAGCAGTTACCAGGACAAAGCGTGCAAGCAAGAAGAAATCGATTCGGAAAGTCATTAATGGCCCACAAGTTCCACTGCCTGAAGTGTGGGAAAACTTCATGGCCCTGGATACAAACAAGGCTGACCTAGCCTTGTTTCTGTCTAACGTCATCACTGAGAAGGGCAGAGATCTTCAAGAAAGATGTCAGCTGGTGACAGGGGATGGCTTCTCTGAAGCCACTGAAGTATGGTCAACCAGGCGACATGACGTTCCACTGCATAGCAACCATGAAGAGGCGGACACCAGGCTCATCCTTCACTCATGTGATGCAGCGTCCCAGGGCTATGAACGAATACTGGTAGTGTGCAGAGATACTGATGTAATGGTGCTGCTGATTCACTTCGTTTGCACCAAGGTCGCTGAAGTGTGGATGCTGTGCGGAACGGCCAAGAACCGAAAATGCTACCCCGTGCACGATGTATTCAAGAGTTTGTCGCCCCCAGTCAGGGACAACCTGGTCAGCTTCCACGCTTTGACCGGGTGTGACACAGTCTCGTCCTTCAGTGGTCATGGAAAAAAGAAGTGTTGGAAGGTGTTCAGTGACCACCCACTCCTGCTGCACGCCATTGGTCGAGATGGGGATATCGCAGTTGTTGAAAAGTTTGTGTGTCATTTGTATGGCACCCCGGAACAACACAGTTGATGACGCCAGAGTTCACCTTTTTGGGAAGGCCAAGAAGACTCTGGAAATGCTCCCACCGACAAAGGATGCCCTGGAGCTCCACGCGAAGCGGGCAAACTATCAGGCCAAAATATGGCTCCAGGCTGACAAAGAGCACGTAGATGTTGAAGATCCGGTGGACACTTCAACCTGGAAGTTGGAAGATGGGAGCCTCCTACCAGTGTGGACAAGACTTCCTCCAATCCCTGAAGCCTGCCTGGAGCTTGTTGCTTGTGGTTGCAAGAAAAGGTGCAAGACAGCTAGATGCAACTGCTTCAGGAAAAGGATGGTGTACGATAGCTTGTGGTTGTGACGACAGCGGTTGCTGTAACCCAGCTGGACAGTAGATCTATGTCTCTCTTCCGGGCTGAAATCGAGAGAAGCTGGAATGTGCTGTAAGGAACTAATAACTGTTCTTAAGTGATTGCAATCCACATAATTGTGACTGTCAGTGCAGCATTTCGGTGCTGTTCATCAAGAAACGGGAACTTGTAGATGTTACTAGTGTGTAAACTGTATAGTTATGGAGCTATATTTACTGCTTTGTGATTTAGTTGTGATAATTCTGTTACTGTGAGTACTTAATTCATGCCATCAAACTTATTAGGCACTAATCATGTTAAAATAAATTTTGACAAACAGACTTGCTCAATGTATTTTTTCGCCAATTAAAAAAAAAAATCACAAATTTTTAGCACAATTTCGGTCGTGATTAACTTGAATTTGACCTTGAGTTGGTAATTCGGATGGAATAAGCGTGTCATCATACTTCTTTATCACAAAGTGTGGCAAAATGAAACATTTGGTCAAACCAATTGGCTCAGAATATTTTTTCTTAAATTAAAATTAGAAAATATTTTTTGCACAGTTTGATCTCGAAAATGACCTTCAAAGCCAAAAGCGAGAGTGGCATCCACCTGCATTTTATTCCTCACTCACAGGTACATTGATTTAGCATGGGTGCCAGCTATTAACGAAAAATGCCGTTCAAAGTCGATTTTTGAATTTTAGCTGGTCCACTATTATAATCATATTCGCTTTAGCACAAAGGCTTCGAGATTGTTTTCTTATATCCGAGTCATCACTGAAGCTGGTAATAGTTTGACTCAAATACTTAAACTCTTGTACTTCCTCAATTACTTCACCTTTCATTTTAAACCTAATATCGGCTGACTGATTACAGCTTTAAGGATGAAATTGTATAACCTTAGTTTTTGTAACATTAAAAAGAATATCATGTTTCTGCGAATATACTTCGCAAACCTTTAGTAGCCGATCCAGACCTTTAACAGAGAGACTTATTAACACCATATCATTGGCATAAACTAAGTTATTTATCCTTGTGTTATCTATACAACATCCCACTGTTACCTCATTAACTGAAGCAATTAATCCTTCAATATACACATTAAACAGCATAGGGGAGAGCAAGGAGCCTTGTCTCACCCCGCAAGAGGAGCCAAAACATTCGGATAGTACATTGTCCCACCTAACAGTGAAAGATTGGTGGGAATACCAAAATTTCAATAAATTTAATATATGTGCGTAGGAACCTTCCTGTCTTCTAGTTTTTTAATAAAATATTGTGGTTCACTCTATCATATGCCTTACTTATATCTAGGAAACAACTATAAATAGTTGAATTACTGTCAATGTATTTAGATATTGTTTCTTTAAGTACATAGATACACAGGTCAGTTGAGTGGGACCTTTTAAAACCAAACTGATTAGATGTTCATAGGTAATCATTTAATCGGAGTAACAAGAGCTTTTCTAATAGTTTCGAGAAGCAGGAAGCGACAGCAATAGGCCTGTAATTATTGCTGGACAGAATGTCTCCATACTTATATTTGACCAGGGACAAGATATATACCCTCATGAACTCTGCAGGGATATAGCTATGAGAAGCATGGCGATAAGAGCAATGATATATGCAGACATACTACGTCATTGGCATATTTTAAGTGCTCATTCGATAGGTCATCTACCCCTGACGCGGAACCAGTCCTTAACTCTTTAATTAACCTCTTTACTTCAGGAACTGATATCAAAGTATTTTACCTTGTCCCTCCCACAGGCGTTCTGTTGCAATCTATCTTAAGATTATCCCTACTCACACTGTTAAGAATGTTAGAGTAGTGGTTTTTCCACAGCTTTGCAATTTCATCTTCCCCCGACACCCAATCGATTGTCGGAGGGAGGATATTTTTAACACCCGTTTGATTCTTTACAAATTTTCAAAATTTATTATTATTTTGATGCTTGAATAGACTCTTCTTCCTGTTTACATCGCCTTTTACTGACCCCTACTTCTACACATATTCATGTATACTGGTCCTAATCTGGGTCTACCATGAAAGCACCACAAATCGTAGGCGTCTTTCGATTATTCCCTTTCAAATGCGAGTGTGGACCAACTAGGACCGACGTAATTCTCTTCACCATTATATACTGTATATACAGGGTGAGTCAAAAGTCCGGAAACATATGAAGGATAGGAAACTTTGGAGCAAGTGTAGTTTATGTCCCTCTGTGGTGCCTAGTGTAGTTTACGTTCCCCTACATTATCCTAGTGTAGTTTGCGTTCCCCAACTTTGTCCGCGTATACCTATTCAAATAAAACGTTAAAACTAACGAAAATATTACGACTTAACCTAACCAATCGTCAATATATATATATATATATATATATATATATATATATATAAATTGACGATTGGTTAGGTTAAGTCGTAATATTTTCGTTATTTTTAACGTTTTATTTGATGGATTCATTTAAAAAATACAGGGGGACGTAAACTACACTTGCTCCGAAACTTTTATTGCAAAAAGACATGTGTTAACAAGTAATGTTATAAGATGTACTCTATATGTTCTCTTTTCACTTCCAGACATTTCTGGACTCTGTTTCCCCACTCGACCTGGACTCTTTCCAGGACATCGGGCTGGATTGCAGCACAGGCTTCATCTGTAACAAGATCTGTACAGAATCTGCAATCCAGCCCGATGTCCTGGAAAGAGTCCAGGTCGAGTGGCGAAACAGAGTCCAGAAATGTCTAGAAGTTAAAGGAGAACATATAAAGCAAATCTTATAACATCACTTACAACTAACACATGTCTTTTTGCAATAAAAGTTTCCTATCCTTCCTATGTTTCCGGACTTTTGACCACCCTGTAGTATATAGTTTTCAGTTAACCATTTCGGTACTTACGTATTAACTGTAACCCTAAGTAACTTTATTGACAACTCCAGTGACTTTTTTTTAAAGGTTTATTCAGGAAAGAAAATTAGAATGGAAAATTACCTTTCAATTTCCGGCGGCCAATAATATTGTTTGATCGTTTCCAAAATGGGTCACCCGTTAATACGTAAGTACCGCCATTTCTTATATTTGTACACTTTTAGGAAAAAGTTCACTAAGAAACAATGTACTTTTCCGTTATATCCCCGCAATTTCTTCTTTCCCGGTGAGGTCAACTGTACGCCCTTGACAATTGGTTAGGTTAAGTCGTGATATTTTCGTTAAAATATTCGTTAGTTTTAACGAAAATATCACGACTAAACCAAACCTACCCAACTGTTCAAGGGCGTACAGTTGACCTAACCGGGAAAGAAGAAATTGTGGGGATATAACGGAAAAGTACCGAAACAATTTTTTAAAAGCATAAAAAAAATTATGGCTAATATGTAGTTTCGTAGCCACTAGATTTTTGGCAGTCGAAATAATCGAAATGCCGCCTATTTCAGTGACATCTCACCAATACATGCCAGTTTTGAATATTCTCCATACGTATATATCATTACAATTCACGGTTTACTGAACAGTCGTGAGGTGAAGATGTCTAAGCCTCTAAGCCTAAGGCGTTCATATATTTAATAGAATTAATACAAAATGAGAGTAAATTAATAGGATGTTTACATTTTAAGCGATTGATAAAAGATCTGGTGATTTGTACAAAATGTAGGCTAATATTAAGTTTCAGGGACACCAGATATCGATGATCCGCTCCATTTATACTTCGGGCCAATCAGGGCGACTCTTACACCCGGGTTAGGTTACACTAGTTAAGTGGTGGTTCAAGGTTGGTTAGTTATTTCCCACGTGACCAACTTTCAGTCAATCAGAGGTCCCAAACACTGGTGTATCCAAAACTTAAAATTTACCAAAATATGAAACGAAGTGCAATTGTATAAAAACCGTTAAAGATGTATGGTTAGGTATTTTTGGAAGAAGGGGTCATTTAAACTAGTACACTTGTCGAAAGTACATACATGGTTTGATAAGTCTCATTTAACATATTTATAGTAAAGTTCCATTAGTTGCTCTTGCATTCGTTCATAATATGTCAATTTCCGAATGTTTATTTCAATTTGAGGAGGTGTCAATGAAAACAGCTATTAATTAGTGTAGTTTTTGCCGAGAGGTATGCCAAAGCGGCTGTTTAAAAGCGACGGGTAAGATAGGTGGAAGGAGTAAAATGGTTGAGTTGATGAAAGTAAATTTGAAAGCAAATATCTTCGGGAACGGCAGATATAGCAGCGAAGGAGGATCGGTTTGAAGAATTTTTAAAGGGGGTGCGATATCCCTATCCACCATATTTGAATAAAATCATAGATTGGTCGGTCATATGGCAAATGAGATTTAACATCGATAAGTGTGAAATTTTACATATAAGTTCGCGTGACGGTAATTTTGCGTATAGTATGTCAGGGAAGGAGTTGGCAAGCGTAGATCAGGAAAAAGATTTAGGAGTTATAGTCACGGGTGATTTAAAAGTAGCGAAACAAAATACAGCAGCGGTCAATAAGGCGAACAAAGTGCTAGGTTTTATAGCTAGGAATTTGAGTACAAATCGCGCGATATTATTGTTCCTCTTTATAAGCCATTAGTTTAGTTATACCCCATTTGGAGTACGCGATCCAATTTTGGAATCCGCATATGCGCAAGGATATAGACAAAATCGAAAGAGTTCAAAGACGGGCAACTAAGATGACTCCGTCGCTTAGGTCAAAGTCGTAAGAGGATAGGCTTAAGGAGTTAAGATTGACTACATTCGAGACGAGGAGGCTAAGGTGTGACTAATCCAGGTTTTTAAAATTATGAATGGGTTCGATAACGTTGAGGTAGCTTTTTCGAAATAGCACAATATAGTAGAACTAGAAATAACAGATGTAAGCTGACAAGTAGAATAGTAAATAACTGGAATAGTTTGCCGGTAGATGTAATTCGTAGCACATCTATAAACATGCCTAAAAATCGATTAGATACATTTGTTGCGTTGATAGATTATTATGTATCGTTTAACCCGTTAACTGCGCGAGCGCCCACGGAGGACATACGCACTACACAATTACAAACACGGTTAGGTAGGCCAGCTATGAGTGGATTCTAGGGTCTTTGTTAGTTTGAAACATTATAACATGAAGTAAGTTAGGTTAGAGTGACCATCGAGGGTTTACTCCCACTCAATATCATTCCCATTTCATTCCGCGCTCAACAGTGAGAAAGCCGCGATTTGAGAATTTCAAATAAGGCATTTTCAAATCGGTCTTTTCCCAATTCATACCATTCTCATTTTCATCCACGACCTTCCCACTTTGTCCCGGTTAGGTTAGGTTTACGATTGGTTAAGTTAGGTTCGTTTGGTTGGATTAGGTTAGTGACATTTTTCCTTAAATGTGGATTTTTCACTTTTGTGCATTTGCAGATCACGAATGGGAATGGCATTAAGTGGGAAGTAATCACCAGCGGGTACTCCGTCGTCAGAGAAGTAATCTTGACCCTGACTCAGACTTCAAAATTTGCTCGACTTTTCCGACGGTATCGCGCGAGGATTTTTCCATAACAGACTCACGTCCGACGCGTCGAGCGAGAGTTTTAAAGGAAATTTCTCGAGTTCAACATGTAGGACAAAAGTTTAGACTGAAATTAAAGTTTTGACTGAAATTAACGCGAAATTTTTGCAATTTGGAAAATGAAAATTTTGTAAAAAATTGGAGCGTCGTGCGTGAATTTTGCAGATTCTGAAGTATGGATCCTGAGAGGAGATGCGTCAACGAAGCTGATGCAGATGTGCTCGTTACAGTTGAGGTTCAAACTAGGAAATTACATCAACTTTTGGCCAATCAGGATCCATATACAAGATTTTGGGTGGAAGGCGAGTGCTGGCCATGAAAGTATATATTCACCAAAATTATTAATTATTAATATTTTCTTTCTTTGAATACTTTATCCGTTTTGATGACAGAAACAAATTTTAGAACCCAAAACCCTAATTACTGTTTAATAATTCCTTATGCCTTTTACAAATTTTAGTTTTATTGCCGAACCTTTTCCCGGAATGGTACCGAGCTGAGTTATATATATATATATATATATATATATATATATATATATATATATATATATACCGTTAATTTTTTAAAATATGGCAATGGCAATGACAACACGATCGATAAAAGCGCCATCTTTATTATTATTTTTATGGTAATAAATTTAAATTAAACTGCACTGTCCTTGCTCGTCCTCATCCACATTCTGATTCACATTTTATATATATATATATATATATATATATATATATATATATATATATATATATATATACACTGTATATATGACACTCGGTGCCATATATTATGTACACAGTCACATTCACGTTTATTATTTCATTCAGAACACTAAAACACAAATTCTCCTCATATTCATTCTCTCTCTCTCTCTCTCTCTCTCTGTTATGAAATATACTGTGTATATATATGTGTGTGTGTGTGTGTGTGTGTATAGCACACTTAATTTTAGTTCCGCCCCCCTACACAGACAATATTAAAAAAAAATGAAAACTACTTACTCATTCCTCTCCAGATTAAGATATTCCAGAACGCATATTTCAACTTCTTGTTTATGATCTATTCGTACATGTATATAATTTCACCATTCACAGTGTTATGAAAATGAAGGAGTCATATTAATTATCTACTCTGAAAAATGTCTTTGTTTTGGTATAATCAATATGTCTTATAGGAATTATAAGCAAATATTTTAAAACTGTTATATCGTAATTTTATCTCTGACGTGTATGAATGAGGAAGATAAAATTCTTTAAAATTGCAAATATTAATTGAAAACTAATTCAAAATCTATCCTTCCTTCACTTCAGTTTAGCGCATCACTTCGACACGAAAGAGTCGCGTGATGATTAGGCAATTATATGGATTATTTATTTACCATCGCGGCCTCAAAGCGCGCAGAGGAAGCTCCTTTCGATAAACATGATAACAACTGAAAATATTATAGCGATCAGGAAACTGTTTTTCTATTTCACTATTAATATTATAACTTTGGTCACGTATAGCCAGATTACGTACACACACACACACACACACACACACACACACACACACATATATAAAATGTTACATGCAAAAATTTGGGCACTGCAATTAAATTCTTATGAAGATGTCTGAATGTGATGTATCTGAAGTATAAATGCTCAAACACAATGTGTATCAATTTGTTACATATTCAAAATAATAATAATTAATAATAATAATAATGAACATAATTGAGTGAAAGGAAATCGACAACGCAAAAATGGATAATTATGTTTATTCCTCAAACTACATGACAAAAGGTCAACACCCTTTAAGTCAGAAACTTGGAGAATCCCCTTTTGTTGCAATTACTTCAACTTTCTCACCGAAGGCAGAAGGTTGTCAACCACGATCTGCCGATATTTTGCTAAATTCCTTGTTCCATCTATTTAGACCAAACTGCCTATGCCTGCGGGTGACATACACAACCAAAGCAGAGTCCAGCGCAATACTTTGCTTAATTTCGGGATGGTGGCCTTCTCATCAAATGCCTTGTTTTTCTTCCTCCAAACAAACCTTCTTTGATTGTGGCTTAAAACTTCGATTTTTCTCTCATCAGAACACGCAAAGAATCTTCTTCTAGGACTGTTGAGGACCATCATACCTGAGACGCGCAACTTTATGATGAAGATACAAAAAATGGTTTCTTCCTTGCAACCCTCTCGCGTGGACAATTCTTGCGAAGTGTTCTCTAAACAGTTGAGATATACACTCAGGTACATTCGGAAACGGAAGTTTGTCAATATCCCAAATATCGATATATTGTCATTTATTTCGTTACAAAGAATGCAAAGGTCCAAACAAGTAAGGAGAATTTGCGGGGATAGAACGGGAGTGAAGAATAATTTATTTTTATTTAATCTAAGGTCATATGACGGAGGGGACCTACAGCTTTACGTGGAGAACCACGGGTCGCTACACAGTCGACGCAGCGAACGGTCTCCCATCCAAATACTATCCGACCCAATGTCGCTTAACTTCGCTGATCAACGGGAAGCGCTGTTACGACATTGGCTATGACGTAGCCAAAAATATCTCCTCCCCGGCGGGGAATCGAACCCCGGTCTCCCGCGTGACAGGCGGGGATATTTACCACTATACTACCGAGGAGAATAAAAGGTGCAAAGGGGCTAACACTAAAACACAATAATATTAACAATGATATTAATATAAATAACAAACAGGAGATTATAGACAACAATCGACGCGGGAAGTACTCCGGGGTGGGAACGTTAGACAGAAGATAGGGAGTGCTGGAACTCCCGTTTCTCCTGTCACTGTCCTCCTCCGCTGATCTTTTTCCGTGTCTCATCTACCCTGTGAGCAGTCCAGCATGCTCTCAAACACACATTTCTCTCCCTATTCTTCACTACATACACATGCATCTTACACACTACATAATCTCAAAGTCCCCTAGGGAGGTAGGCGGAACATTCTGGATTTATTTCTTATCTCCAAAGCGATCGGAGATACGAGTAGGGTGCTGTACAGCTGTACAATCTGCTCTAGTCATTTAGGATAGAAAAGTTGTAAGTTAGTTCACCAGGGATGTCAGTGAAATGGGAGGGAAGCCAAAGGAGATTTCAGCAAAGAGAGAGTGGGAAAGAATGTATTCCACTTTGGAAGTGAGGTGGTCAAAGAATTTTGGGTAGTCCGTAGAATTAGGAGAAAAGTAAACAGCGCAGATGTATTTAGTTTGAGATTGGTATGTAAGCCGTAGCCAGAGGATATAGAATTCGGAAAATTCTAGTTCGGGAATACGAGAACAAGTTAGGTCATTGCGTACATATACGCAACATCCACCTTTGGAGTGAAATTGAGTATAAAGAAAGTAAGAGAGTACAGAAAAGGGGTTGCTGTCAGTCGTCCCAGACTCTTAAACAGAAAGAGCAGCAAACATGTGGTGCCCAGCTTTTCTCTTGGTCTCCAAGTTGACAACCAAAGTAGTGATAGTAGGATGTTTTAATGAATGGTGTAATGTTCCTGCGTTGTGAAGATGAAGTGAATAAACCACAAATGTAGCAGAATGAATCAGTTTTATTGCTGCAACCTCTAGAAGCACACATTGTCATCAAATCTGAAGAGAGAAAAGTAGATGAAAACATACGAGGGGCGGTCAGAAGATAAGTTTACACGGCGTATAATTTCGTAACTAAAGGACCTACATTGATTATGTTTGTATCAGGTGAATTCTTTAATCATTGTTGGCAACACTGCACGTAGGGTGGCCATTTAAAAAGGCCACCCTAAGGACAGAGTGCTCAAAAGGCGGACTGTCCGCCTAAAGCCGGACGTCTGGCTACCCTAACTGCACGTCGATTCGGCTGCCATCTACCGTACATTGGTTATACGAGTCAGTTGAACATGGCGGCTTGACTGAAACAGTGCTCTAAAACATTTGAAAAGTAATCATTAATGAAAAATCTACAGGAAATACGATCAACCTAACAAATCCACCTTCTATACAGAAAAACCCCCACCTGACATGCAAAAAAAGTTTATATTCGAAATCAGCACCCTTATATAAGTAGAATACAGTTACTTTTGAGTCTGAAGCAAAAACTTTGTTGATCAGTGTAAATGGACAGGCCTACTGAAGTTGTAATAGGAAAGTTAGTTTGTCGGTTGTTTGGGTACACTTTTGGGTCTACTCGATTAGGCAGAGTTTGTGAACTTTTCAGCTTTGAATTCTGAATAGTCTAGCACGACGTAGCAAAACACTGTAGCCCGAGTGAGAGCCTACAAGAGGCTTACCGACTTGCGATTTCGACGGAGATAACTCTGAAGGCTGAAGAAGCCTGTGTGAAGGTTTACTGTCCTGCGTTTCGACGTGGATAAATCTGAAGACTGAAGAGGGCTTACGTGAAGGTTGACCGTACTGGCGTTTCGACGGAGATGGTCTGAAGACGTACAGACCTATCGGCAGGAGGATGTGTTGAGGACCCGTTGATAGACTTGTTGAAAGGGCGCCGATCGAATTGTGGTGAAGGATGAGTGAAGCCAGGGCCAGAAGGATGACACCAGTAGAGTGATGTTTGCTTCTGGCGGGATGAAATTGTAGGTCGTCTCAAGTGGTAATTCACTTCGTGTATTGGTGGACTGTTGCTTGAAGGACTGAGGCCGGCTGAGATCGGACGGCACTACGCGAAAGTGGAGATTCATGAGAGGAACAACGAGCAGAGAGCGATTTTTAGTGAACTCGGGTTTATATAGGCTCGGAACATGCGTAGTTTTTCGGGGGCCGTTTTGGGAAAAACCCAGCATAACTTGCTTCTCTTTCCTTGGATCCACGTGTGTTTTTTATTGCTCTCTGGTGATTCACGGATGTTTGCGAACGGCGAGGAAAGGAATTTCTGGTCGGTCTCTACAATTATATACCAGCTGTTGATTCCTTTTCAGCACTCCCACTCACTAAATGTGTGTTATGAAAGCTAGTCCGTTGTTCGTTCCTCCGCTGGTTCCCACACATTTACAATATTGGCCCATATATTCTCGATGGGATTCATATCATAACCCTTACTTGGCCAATCCAGAAGGTCGATATTTCTTTGCTCAGAGAACGAGCGTGTGACGATCCGTGCTGTGTGAATTAGGGATACAACCGTTTCTGCTGAACTAACACCTGAATTCTGGGTTCAGTTTCGCTCAAGGCGCAGCGTAAATCGTCTTCAATGTGCAGTCGATTTCGCAGTTTGTTCTTTGTGACCATCATTGCTGAAAAGCCTGCCTTACAACGATAACTTGTCGCAAAAGGCACCAGCACTTTCTTTGCCTCTTCATCCACTTTTCCCCAAAATGCCTCGACTTTTTTCTCTGCAAACTCAAACTTCAGAATAAGATCTTGCCGCATTTTCAGGAATTCTGCTTTCAGTTCAGGTGAGTCACTGCTTTTCAGGGCGTAATAAGTGAATGGCCTCTCTTTAAATAGCATGGCTGCGTATTAAATATATACTAATTCATTTAACCCTTTAAGCCCTGAATTTTTTGTAGGGTTAAGTTATGAATGCTTGTATTTGAAACGTTAGCAATTTGTACCTTCAGTCCTTAAAGGGTTAATGTCCTTAATGAGGACGTTGAGTGTGGATTTGACATACAATGCCTACACAGAATCTAGATTAAACTAGGTTCTGTAGGTAGAAATTAAATGTTTAGCTTTTCTTCAGCCAACGCGCTACTATGAACACATCATGTCAGTCTCGGAAAAGTCTCTATAATTCTCCTCGTGATGAAGCCGACCACGTCCTAAACAGTTAAACGGTCTAGCAAAACAATTTTTTCACAAAACGAACACTAAATTTTTTTTTCAGGAATTCCTTTTTACCCCCAGGAAGTGTCAAAATTACCCCCACTTTGGGACCCGCTGTGCTACAAGACCATCACATACTTACAAAGTCTAGCACATGGGTCGGGGAACTTTTTTGGGTATTACCCAAAAATCTATTTGAGTAAAATGAAATTACCCCCAGACTTCAAAGTAAACAAAAACAAGCCAATTGCTCTCAAAATTGTTGCATATGGTGTCTCATACCGCACGCATTACCCCCAAAATTTTTAAATTTACCCCATTTGGGGTAATTTACCCCTGTTCGCCGACCACTGGACTCTAGCATATATCTGTGGCAGTGTTTTTCAACCTTTTCTAGGTCGAGAGACCCTGTAAACAACATGTAAGATATTGTGGAACCCAGATATTCTCGATGCATTCTATTCCCCTTCGTTTTGTAAGCAAAATGATGGAAAACTATGTAATAAACCAATTACATATCGTTACGAACAAATACAATACATTATTCACTGCTTGTTACAAAATACCCCTTTATTTCCATTCTAACTTAGTTCCGTCTATATATTCTGAACTACTCGGCTTCAGTATGTTATGTTAAATATTTATTACACAACATATCAGAACCCTTAATGTTTTTTCTCTGAATCCCGGTAGAAAACAGTGACATATGGGGCTAGTGGATATTTTCGCTCATCTATCGTTCAGTTGGCAATTCTAACGACGCTTTAGGTAAAACCATAATACAGCAATACCTCGAACATCGTTGCTAATGCATTCCTGGAAAAGGCGACGGTATTGAAACCAACGATGTTCAAGGAATGTTACCTATGGAAATAAGAGGTTCCGTTTACAGATTTTTTGTGTGCCAAAATCAGGATTTTTGCATTACAAATACAGTACAAATACACTCGTTTTAACAGCTCAATCACAGGAAAAACATCAATAAGAAACTGTTCAATTCAAACCTTTTATTTAAACGCTAAAATTTATATGAACGAAAAAATTAAATTGGAAGTTATTTTTAAGCAAAACATTTGTCTACTGATCAATTCAAACCTTTTATTAAACATGAAAATTTATAATATGAACGAAAAAATTAAATTGGAAATTATTTTTAAGCAAAATATTTATCTACTGTTCAATTTAAACCTTTTATTAAACATAAAAAGGGGGAACGGTGATGCTGCCAGGCGTAAGACGACGAAATAGCAAAACCAAGACGATGATGTAAATCTTAGTCGCAAGCGTAGCAACGACGAAAGCACAAAACGACAATGTTCAAAACAACTATGTTCAAGGTGTTACTGTATAGAAAACTTATGTGGTACGCTTGCAAGTTTGTGAGACACACGACGATGCAATATATTGGCTTCCTTTTAAACTGATAACTACCATTTACGTGTTAAGTTGCATTCAACCAATATTTTTTATCTGGGAGATGGTAAATTGAACATGCTGACAATGTTTGACACGTGTTGTTACATTGCATGTTATGTGTTACAGTGTTTATTCATTGAAATGTCAATTAAATAGAGGATTACAGGCTTGCCGATATCATGAACACTGTATCACGTATTATGACTTTTATTTATAGAATATACAAGAACAGTGTTTTATTCACGTCATTGACTTCATCACGTCGTCCCCTTCTTGAATTGATATTTAATTATTCATTTATGTTTCCTTAGTAATATGTATCGTTCTCAAAACAAAGGCTAGAAAACTCAAACACGTGGGCATGAAACAGGTTCACGGAGGAAACACAGATTTTGTGGTATTTTCCGAAATGCCCACCAGAGGACGTCACCAAGGCCTATAAAATGAGTTCTCTCTCAAATCACACTCACTTGCCATTCTCTCGTTTTTGTCGTAATACTTCGCCATTGGCTCCTTCGTCAGTAACACCACTCGTCACGCCACCCGCTCTCCGGCCTTCCCCGGAGAGCGGACCGCCGTTCTTTTAAGGCTCCAGTTGAGCGCACACGAAGTCTATCATCAAGTAGGGTCCTCTACAATTTCATCCAGCAAGAAACAACAGCACCGCTGCAGGATTTCCGCTGGCCCCCTTTTCAACAAATCTCAACCGGTTCTCAACACTCATCCTCTCGCCGGTAAGGCCAGTCCGCCTTCAGATCCATCTACATCGAAGCCCAGGTCCGTAAAACTTCTCGGAGGCCACAAGCCTACCTTTGTCTTCGTGTTAAGCAACTCCCGTGTAGCCTACATAGTGTAACTTCAGCCTAGCGAATAGGCCATCTTCAAAGTGTTCAAAAACAACCTGCTAACTAACTCTCCCGTTACGACTACAGTAGGTCTGTTCAATTTTTTTAATGTATTCAATTATCTTGCAGTATTTGTATCCGTTTGTTTAATTGCTCATTTATCTATTTATTTTACTTGCCTAATCCCGTTTATTGTACCAACACCGTACTTTCATTACCTCAGTTATTATTGGGCTTAATTACTTATTGTGCTTCACTGCCGCATATCTTTTTAGCAAACCTGAATTAGTGTTTCTTGTCATTATTATATTCACTTAATGCTTATACTGTATAAACCAATTCTCATTGCTAGGAATCAGTCATTGTAATATAGTGCAATTACCGTATACAGAATTGTTAATCACTGTGAACAAATAATTTATTTTTCTAATTAAACAAAACAACAAAGTAATTTCTCTCTCCTTATTAAATATTGTTTGTTTGGGCTGTCCCCCGAACTGGTGACCCTCATTATTCATTTCAATTTAATTCATAAATTATAGTAAGCCTACTTTCTAGGCACATCAAATTGGTGATGTGTCGGCCACGATATATGTAAACCAGTGATGATGAATGGAAATAATTACACAGCTCAACAAAAATTTTTTTTTGTTTCGTTGCCAAGGAAATTCGTACGAATTTAGGGTATTTTGGGGTTGCTGAATTCCAAAATGAAAGTAGTTTTTCCGATTTGGCTCTAGTTCTTGAGATAATGAATACCCTCAATTAATAGGAAACGTAACCATAACGCGTGCATATGGGAAACTACCGGAACATTCTAGATGGTGAGACACGCGAATATTCTTAGTGTTTACTCCGCGATCATTCTAGAATATTCCCCTTCCGTATATAAGTCATCGGCCACCCAACCAGTAGTTTGGTTGACCTTTGGTTGGCCTTTGGTGACAGGGAAAAAATCATCCTCCCACCACTTCATATCAAGCTGGGACTAATGAAACAATTTGTTAAGGCCTTGGACAAAGATGGCGATTGCTTCAAATACATTTGTAGATCGTTCCCTGGTCTAAGTATGGAAAAACTAAAAGCGGGAATCTTTGATGGCCCTCAAATCCGTACACTTATCAAGGATTCTAATTTCACAAAATTTATGAATGGTGTTGAAGCTTCTGCCTGGTGCAGTTATGTCTCAGTTGTCAAGAACTTCTTGGGTAACCACAAAGCAGACAATTATGAAGAACTGGTGCAAAACATGCTCACAAACTTTGAAAAGTTGGGTACTAATATGAGCATAAAACAGAGGTGGGGAGTCGAGAGTCGGGAGTCGGGAGTCGGGGCTTTTTTGAAGAGTCGGGAGTCGGGAGTCGGGGCTTTTTTGAAGAGTCGGGAGTCGGTAAAAACGACCGACTCCCGACTCTTTGATTCAATTTCTATATGCCAACAATTTACCAGAATACTACTCTGCCCTAAATAAATATCTTCCTGAACTAATTCTAGATTCACATTTCCACATTTGATTTATTGTTCTGGTAAATCTTAGCAAATGAATTTCATATTTCTATTTTAGGATACTAGGTACCATATAAAAATTAGCAATATATTAATTATTAATTTAATTAGCCCCTATTAGTAATGAGTCGTGGGCCTAGTAGAAAATCAGCAGTCTTTCAATATTTTAAGCTAAATGAGGATGAAAGTATTTTTATTTGTCAAGTAGAAAAGGATGGTAAAGAGTGTAATACAAAAATTAGTGCTTACACTGGGAAACATGCTAATGCTCCAACTAGGGCCTCAAACTTGAAACGCCATCTACGAAACAAACATCCCAATATTTATAAGGTTGTAGATCAGCATGATAAGGAAAGAGTCGGGAGTCGGAGTCGGTTTTTAAAAATACCGACTCAGGAGTCGGGAGTCGGTTGTTTTTGGCCGACTCCCCATCCCAGGCATAAAGGTACACTTTCTCCATAGCCACTTACACAGATTTCCGGATAATCTTGGTGATTTTAGCGAGGAACAAGGGGAGAGGTTTCATCAAGATATCAAGGTGATGGAGGAAAGGTATCAAGGCAGATGGGACAGACACATGATGGCAGACTATTGCTGGAACCTCCAACGTGATTGTCCTGATAACCCACATAAAAGAGAATCGTACAAACAGAGATTTACTATACATTAATTGTAATTATGCGAATCAGCTTACTGTGTTTATCTGTTATTATACCGAATAAAATGCCATTATCTATTTCATGTGTTTACTTTTGTATGATTTGAGACAATTTCAATGCGATTTGTAAGTAGGCTCCGCCTGAACATTACATTTTTTGCATTTTTACGTGTTTCAATGGGGTACCAATTATCTCATAAATTAGAGCCAATCTAGCAAAACCGATGTCATATTCGGAATCAGCACCACAAAGTTACCCCAAAATCACTCTAATATGATTGGCAATAAAATGAGTGTTGACCAGTGTTATGTTCTAAAGACATCTGACAATGAGTCAACCAACCAATCAGCGCGCTCTCACTAAACATTCATTCATAAAATGTTACAACCGTTTGTAGTACACACAACAAATTTATGCCAGGTGTCGCTATCTGTTGTTAAAAGTGTCCTAAGAATAATGAGCGCAACTGTACACAATATAATAAAATATTATATGGTAATTATACCGTATATAATCGTTTCCTCTCCTACAATAAGAAGGTTTTACATTAGGGTGTGTCAAGTTTAGTAAAGCCAACAATTCAAAAACTACTAATGCTCAGATGACGTCATATTATCTAGCAAACTTAGAAATATCTTTAGTGTTGTTTAAAAAAGCCATTTACTTACTTATATTTGACAAATAAATGTTTGAAATATAACCTAAATATGATCGTATATCAATGTGCCATTGATATGTGTGGTCAACGTTGGTTATATTTGGTGTGCAGTATGGTCTCTAAGTTTCACATAGTCACAAATGCTGGAGTTTTGATTGTGAATGCGTGTTTTCCCTCCTTTTTGACAATTTTGATTACTTCGTAATGTAAATATTGTGTAATTCAAATTATTCGAAATGTTGTGTGTGACCCAAACTTTCTGTTTATTTTGATATGATAGATATATAAAATTGTCATTTGTACCTATAACAACACAACCTTTTATCTGAGCTTATAGAAAGATATTAAGAATTTCAATTAACTTAATTTTATGTAATCATAATCAGTAGGCCTATCCAAATTTCAATGACATTTCTTTTGTTCACAGGTTCACAGGATCACAGGATGAGTCAGAAAGAAATCAGAACCCGAAGCAAATCAAGTTGTTACCTAAGTCATTTGGTGGGGACTGGGAGGGGAACTTACCCCTGCTGAGCTGCCCACAGCCAGAGATCTGCTGAGGTATGGTTTGTTGAGGAGAGAGATGAGTGAGGAAGACAGAAGGAATTACCTAGTTAATGACCTGATTAACAACGGCATTGTTCCAGGGGTACTGGCTCAGTGGAGAAAGGCCAACGCTCTATTCACAGGACCTGTAATCAACACTGAAGTCAGGATCAGGGCTAAAGTGAAAGTGTCCATTGGAAATGTGAAGCTAGAGGTCAAAGATAGGTTCATGATGAAACTGGACAAATTGGTGGACATCCTGACCTGTCACTGTGTGATCAGGAGCTGCAGTGAGCTTGGGAGCAACCTTGTCTGCAACAGTGAGGTTCATATTGACTGCAGTTGCAGGAGTGAGCAGAAGATACCAGTGCAGGAGCTTGCCTTCATTAAAGGTCAGAGAGAAAAGGTGGGCAGTGTGGGGGCACACCAGATGGGTCTAGCTGATCACCCTGAGACCAGGAGACAGGAGCAGAGAAGGAAGGCCGAGGAGAAGAGGAGGAGGAAAGCAGAGGAGTCAGCCAAGAAAGAGGAGGAGTTGAGGGAGGAGTCACTGCTGGAGATGGAGTTGGAGGAGACTGGAGAGAGATATACTGGAGGAGGCAGGGAGGAGAGAGAGGAGGACGAAGACTTCATATCAGAGGCTGCGACAACTTCTTCCTTGCCTGTGGCTAAGAAGAAATACAACACTGAAGATATCACCAACATAGCTCTGGCTAGCTTGAGACATCACACTGGGCTGAGAGAGACTGCAGAGATTGCCACTGCTGCCTGGATTGATGCTGGTCTTATCACAGAGTTTGACACAGCACTGGTGATTGACCACAACAAGGTGAGGAGGGCTCGGGAGAGACTGACTAAGGAGCTGGTCAAGAAGTTTGATGAAAAGATTAGGGAAAATGGCATCACCTGTATCTTCTTTGATGGGAAAAGAGATGACACCAAAGTGATGATGGAAGCTGAGGGCAGTGACAGGCACATTCCTAGCCTCATTAAGGAAGAATACTACACAGTGTGCAATGAACCAGGTGGGAAATATTTGTGGCATTTTGTACCAGAGGAAGCTGCAGAGGAGAGAAGTCATGCTGAGGTCATTGCTGATCATCTGGTAAACTGGCTAAGAGAGAGAGGAGCAGACCAGACCCTTTTGGCCATAGGAGGTGACAGTACTAATGTGAATACTGGCTGGGAGGGAGGAGTAATGCATTATGTGGAGGCCAAGCTTAGCAGGAAGTTGGTGTGGATTGTCTGTGACTTGCACACTGAGGAGCTGAGTCTCAGACACCTGGTGACTGCATTGGATGGCAACAACAAGTGGTCTGGGCCCCTATGGAAGATGTTAGACACTGCCACTGAGCTGGTGATCAACCCAAACTTCACGATGATCACTGTTGGTCTTCCTCTACCCGATCTCAGTCAGGAGGTAGTCAAGGACCTCAGCACAGACCAATCATATGGCTACAGAATCATCATTGCCATCAGATCGAGAGAGGTACCTCAGAGTCTAGCTCTCCTGGAGAATTTTTTGTAATGTTAAGTTATGAATGCTTGTACGTATTTGAAACGTTAGCAATTTGTACCTTCAGTCCGTAAAGGGTTAAATCACAGCTGGGTGGAAGGTCCCAGGCATGTACTGTACCAGCTGGAGCTGCTCAGAAGTCAGAAGGAAGTGATAGGAATAGTGATGCCTATAGTGAAGAGATCAGCCTGGTATGCACACTCTGAGGCTGTGCTCCAGGCCATGCTGTGCAGTGAAGTGGAGGAGGAGAGGAGGGAGGCAGTGAAGAGGATACTGGAAATCAGAGGTGAAGGAGATGAGGACACGCAGGTAGGAGACTGCAGTGTCAGACCCAGGAAGACTCCAGAGAACAACCCAGATGCCACCAAACTCTCGGAGCTTATTGACTGGAACTCTGGCGTGACTGAGCCTCCTCTGACCTGCTCCCTCACCACTGCTGCAATCAAGGAGTTTCTGGATAGACCAATGGAAGTTCCTGCATGGCCCTCACACACACAGTCATTAGAGAGATGTGTAAGGATGACAACTGAAGCAGCACATGTTTACTCATAAGAGAGGAGGGAGGCGTACATCAGTGGTCAGGTGGCCAGTAGGGAACTCGTGTCCAGGAACAAGAGCAAGGCAGACATGGCATCCTTGGCAAAGTTCAAGAAACTTATCTATATTTCTAAGTTTTAATATTGAAATACAATCAAAATATCTTTAATTGTATGTAATGTATGTAAAATGTAGTTACTGTATATACAATAAAAAAAATACTTGCAAAACTTGCTGATTTTTTGTAAACTTCAACTTCAAATATAAGTATCTAGGAGTGGTCAAATCTGGATTTTAAAGCCATATTTCGATTTAGCACATAAAAATGCATCATTTTGTCACTAGTAGTCTTTGAAAATCTAAATATTTCAGTTTGCTCCCTAAAATTGACACGCCCTATTTTTACATTATGAAAGTATACACGAGATGTTTATAAAAGAATAAAATTAAGCATGACACACTGATAAATTTATAAAAGAATGAATAAACAAATAAATCCATAAAAGGGATCTTTTCGGTTTGGCGGACTGCTACAGAGCTTTACAAAAATTAGCAAATCAATCATTTACAAATTTTATCCTCAGGAAATGTCTAATTCCTAACGTAACTTAACTAAACAACGTAATCTAACGTTACGTATCTAACGTAACGTACATTTCCTTTGCATAAAATATGTAAATAATTGATTTGCCAATTTTCGCAAAAAAATGAAGCAGTCCGCCAAAGCGAAAACACCCTATAAAAGAATTAAAAGAATAAAAACAAGCATTAATTAATTAGCATAAACATTAATTACATAAAAAGATGTTCTGGAATTTGTAGGAAACATGAGGTAACTGCAGTACAAGAATATCTTAAGATTTTGCAAATTTAATCAAATTAAATTAACATTATGCAAGTTTACATTTTAAAATAAACAATATTAATTTTGAAGTAAAAATTACAAATTTGTATGACAACATGCATAGATATAAAGATAGGAGCACATATACAGTACATACGTATAAATATGCTTTAAAATTATAACTTATCACTGAGCAGGTTACACGATAGACGAACATTATGTAACGTTGGGATTACTGAAGATTGTATCGTTGCTGTTTTAGGATTTGGGAATGTGTGTGCAGAATGCGGTGCTAAGATTACCAACATAGATTTTTAAGCAAGATTTGAAATTGAAGTGGGATATATGATGCTTGTCTGATCAGAGAGGGAAGGTTATTCTATGGGTGGAGTGGCAACTAGTGACACTGCCATTCTACCAGCATGAAATCGTCTCATGCTTATTTGCTGGTCGTCACTGTTTCTGAGATTTGAGTCAGGATGACGTTGGTGGTTTGAAGGAAACCATAGGCGGCGGAACCGAGGTAGGGGCCTCTTAATTTGACAGAGGGAGGCCAGGTTCCCCTGGCCAGCGAAGATATTTTGACATTTTAAACTTTAAGAAACAAGTTTTTCAAATTAAAAAGTAAATAAACATTTACTTTGTATTTGGGCGATGTAACATATTTCGTAAATTGTAAGTTCGTAACTGCAGCACTTTAGCATGTTCACGCAATCTAGTGAAAGTGGTCAAGTAGTATGCTAATCAATCCTACTTGAACCCCCTTGCGCGCTGACGTTCCGCTGCCACTGAAGGAAACTAACGCCTAAAGAGGAAAGTAGTTGTGCAAAACTTTCTGTGCAAATATGCAGCTATCAGATTGCACTTTCAGGTTTATATTTAGCCAGCCTAACTTTTCTCTAAAAGAAGTTACAAGATCATATTTCTTTCCATATTCACATGCCATTTTGACTGCAATTTTTGTATTCTTTGAACCTCCTTTAATAGAGTTGAGGAACAACTATTCGAAATGAGAGGACTGTAGGATATGTGACTCATTACTAGACCAGATACGCTTTGTTAGTACCAGATTTTTTTAAGTCTAAAATAGTTTAATTCCTCTATAGACTTAGTCTACCTGAGGTCCTAAGCCTAATTTAAATGTTTAGCAGTTGTAGATTCAGTTTAAGATAAGAGCATCAATAGGACCTATGACTTTGGGATTAAGTCTCAAGTAATATTTGGAAAAATAAGACATAATTAGGCCTGGCCTAGGCTACAATGGTTGTCTGAAACAGAGGGTCTGAAAAATTCGCTGTCATGTTCGCCTGTACTGAAATACCGCGTTGTGTTGTTGAATATCGTGTCTGTGCCCATTTACATCGTAACTTTTCTTACAGGATGAAATTATCACTTCTTATTTTTATTTTCAAAATCTGCAACAATATTTACCGTACCATGGAAACGAGTTCAGACTTCGTACAGATTATCTCCAAAAATTTATCAATAGTAGCATTTTTGGCATACCGTTTAACATGTGTAAAGATTTTTTTAAATAAAAACTTGTGTAACAGCGTTCACAGAAATATAATACAGTATACAACGAATCCATTTTAAAATTCTGTCCTTGTTATATTTAAATAAATTTAAGCATTAATGATGTAAAGAATTTTTTCAAATATTTTATCAACATATTTTGTAGCGAGGTCATCTCTAACATATTTCGTTGAATAGTCTAATCCATATAATAATTTACCCTTGAGAGTCTGCAGAATATGGACCATTGAAATGTTCAAATTGTGGCATGAAGTTGAACGCGTTAGCCAGTTAATTTTAACATGATCTCCGGTCTCGGGTAGTATAGAAGACAAATCCCCCATATTGGTTGTACTATAGTAGAGCGCGAGTGGAGGGGGATTGTTGAAGAGTTCTGCAAAATCGAAGTTTCCTGATTTAGAAGTCAAAGGATAGGCTATAATTTCATCCAACGGACGCTGCCCATTAATATGATTTTTTAAATGTTCATGAACGATTTTGGCATGATTCCAAAAATTATTCCCAACACTTTTATCTGTTTTTATTAGCATCCTCAGTGGGCCTATGTGGCATCCTTGATGAAAATATGTGTTGTTTCCTTTCCAGTAGCGTCGTATATTCATAGCATGAAACGCTCCAATATCAATGGACTCGCGTGAGCATCCGTTCTCCACTAACAATTCCATAAGTGCCCAGTTAGTGATTGCTGTAAATCCTGCATGAAAAGAAATCTTTTCAGACTTGAATTTATTGATAAGTTTCTTGGTGTCTTCGATATTTACATCTTTAACAAGGTGCTTAGTTCGGTTGCATACATTGGGTGGTACAGGAAAAACATCAGTAAGTAAAACATCTTGATTCGCTATGTCAGTCATTTCAACTTTTAATTTTTCAAATATTTCTGAATTATTTTCTAAATAAGCTTTCCGTTCTTGTATCAGGTGATCAGTTTCCGTTCCGTCACTAAACTTCCCAAAAGAATCGTAAATTTTGCCCTCTGAACCATTAATGACATCATTGAGAATCTGAAGAAAGCCACTGCATACTCTGAATGAAGTAGATCCATCCGTGAAAGCATGGTGAAAACTAAATATAATGTTATTCATGAACTTAAATTCTCCATCGATATCTTCCATATTTTGCTGTTCCCTCATATTTTCTCTAATCATTTTTGTTCGCCAAAGAGGACCTTCAGTTGAATTGAAACTCTGGTGCGTTTGTGCTTCTAATAGGTCGTGGGGGTCTTCGCTTTCTAGAACCTAATAAAATGAAAAACATTCAACTTTCAGAGGAAATTTGCGAGGTTTTAGTTATGCACTTACAAAGTTATGAACATTTAAAAGTGCATATAGAAAATTAGAGAATCGAAATGACAAAGCGATATAATTAGTATCTTGATCTCTATAAACAAAACGTATTGTTATAAGTATAGAATTTTTTAAATTTATGTTGAATTAAATAATTTTAGCTAAAACTGGAAGAAACTCAAAACATATTTCACAACCTTCCAACGTTTCGTATGTTCAAGAAATATCTTCATATATTTTATTAAAAAAAAAAATATATATATATATATATATATATATATATAATGAACAGGAACACCAGAGAAAATACAAACATCCTTCAAGGTTTAATAGTACCAACGTTTCGGAATGCACTAATTCCATCTTCAGGGCTAAAACAATAAAATTCCAAATCACATACAAAATTACAAAATACAAATTGCTTAATAACAATTTAAAATAAACTTTAAAAAAAAAAAAAAAAAAAATTATAAAAGTAGCTAAGAAAATGTAAAACATTAAAACTAAAAGGTAATAAATGTGAAGTTAAAAGTTAAAATTATAAAAAGTAAAAGCATTAAACTGAAATGTAAATAAAATAAACTAGTACCTTAACCAAAACATAGCAGATCTATCGATGATTCGTCAGAATTTAGGTCTGGTTTTAGTTTATAAATAAACAGAGACTCCATAATTTTAAGCTTAAGGTCAGAGCTTCCAGCAGCAAGTACGGTGAAATTAGACTGTGAAATTGGGTGGTTATTGTTGTGCGAGTGATTACCCAATTTCACAGTCTAATTTCACCGTACTTGCTGCTGGAAGCTCTGACCTTAAGCTTAAAATTATGGAGTCTCTGTTTATTTTAAAACTAAAACCAGACCTAAATTCTGACGAATCATCGATAGATCTGCTATGTTTTGGTTAAGGTACTAGTTTATTTATTTACATTTCAGTTTTAATGCTTTTACTTTTTATAATTTTAACTTTTTAACTTCACATTTATTTACCTTTTAGTTTTAATGTTTTACATTTTCTTAGCTACTTTTTATAATTTTTTTTTTTTTTTTTTAAAGTTTATTTTAAATTGTTATTAAGCAATTTGTATTTTGTAATTTTGTATGTGATTTGGAATTTTATTGTTTTAGCCCTGAAGATGGAATTAGTGCATTCCGAAACGTTGGTACTATTAAACCTTGAAGGATGTTTGTATTTTCTCTGGTGTTCCTGTTCATTATTAAACTGCGTTTTCCACGCCACCAATCAATAGCCGATATATATATATATATACACAAAATAATTCTTCATTTAAGGTTCCTTCAATTAAGGCAAAACTTTTTAAGATGCATGGTGCACTCACAGTCATACAAATTTTCCACCTTACGAATAACACACACACACACACACACACACACACACACATATATATATATATATATATGAAAATAACCACGAAGGAAAATAAAGCACGAAAAAGTGGTCAAGCGCTATTCCACATACATAAACTGTATGCTCTTCCTGAATATTTTCTACACCAGTCATATTTTTGTTTTTATTTTCTTTATGATCTACAGTATATAAATATAGTCTCAATATTGTGATTAATTTCAGTGTTCCTTACGCTTGAGCACTTTTTTGTGTTTTATTTTCCTTCGTGGTTATTTTCATCATAAATATTATTAACGTGTTACTTTCGTGAAATAATTTTCATATATACAGTATATATATTTTTTTTATGCAGAAAGGAGAGGTCAAGGGCGAATGAACCCTCCCTCCCCTACACACACACGCGTAGAAGGAAAAGGAGAGAGTCAAAATCAAGGTCGCCAAGGCTGTTAAAACCTATACCATTTTCTTTAAATTTTGAAAAGTGTGTGTAATGTGTAAGATGCACGTGTGTGTGTAATGAGGAAGAGAGGGAGATAAAGTACGTGTTTGGGAACGTGCTGGACACGGAAAAAGATCAGCTAAGGAGGACAGTGACAGGAGAAACGGGAGTTCCAGCACTCCCTGTCTCCTACCTAACGTCCCCCCTGGAGTACTTCCCTGGTCACTTGGTGTCTGCAACAGGGGTGGCCAACCGCTTGCCCGCGGGCCAGTAAAAGGCCCACCAAGGCTGTTAGGGTTGCCCGCCGCCATCGGATAGCAAATTTGGATCAACTTACGTCTGCGAACAAGCATTTTCCTCAATAAATTTTATTAAGAATAAGTACCGATCAGCTTTAACCGACGCTCAAAACATGCTAAAAAATCACACTAAAGTTCTGCCAATGTAGACTATAACATTTTTTTTCAATGTTTGAATTTTCTAGTTTTTCAGGGTTCGATTTTTTGAACGATTATATTACCTCTATTAGTGTTTGGGCATATTTTTACATATGTGTGTGTTTGTATTTCAATAAAAATTTCAGTGTACTTTAATTATTTTTTATTTTACCTTATTGTTCTAGTCTAGATTTCAGAAAAGTGGCCCTCTGAAAATTACTGACCAATTTGTTGGCCCATCGCTTGGAGAGGTTGGCCACCCCTGGTCTACAATCTCCTCTTTATACTGTATATGGGATGAGTTTCACACTTAAACACATGAAATGAATGAATGATGCAAACCCACATGCAGAGCTGGGCACTTGCGGCATATTTTGCGGTACTGCGGTACTGCGGTACTACCGCACTACCAAACCGGTACGCGGAAATTTGAATGCGGTAGCGGTACTGCGGTACTTTCAGCGATCATTTGCGGTACTGCGTTATGCGGTTCCGGTTTGCGGTTTGCGGTAGTACCGCAGTACCGCAGTACCGCAAAATATGCCGCAAGTGCCCAGCTCTGCCCACATGCGAGCCTCAGCAGCAACTACACGACTCACAACGAATATTCTTTATCGCTTGCATTCGAACGTCTCTTCTTTTCTCGCTCACTTCGTTCTCTGAGGGAAGATTACTTGTAGTGACAAACTGAAGTGGCAGAGACGTTTGCAAACACCTTAGCAATATTCCATCAACACAATTAGCAATATTTCCGTCAACACAAACACGACCAAGATGACGTCACACAAGCATGACTAAGATAACGTCACAGAGCGGGAATAAGGCATCACTTCTCAACCTCGTTTCAAGGACTCCCTCAAGCATTTCACGCCACCTTCGCGGCTTCATCTCACCATGTAGCAACGTGTGCAAGCCTCATCGGCCTGGTGTCATTCACCTAACTTTATATAGAGACTAATCATTACTTAGCGCGTTATTAAATGTCAAACCATTACTATATATTGAAAGCATTATTTAAAGTGTACACATTATTGCAACTGTAAACAATATATTTCTGTCTCATTCATAAATAATTTATTTTGTGTAATAAAGGAAGAAAACTCATTCTATCAGTCAATCCAATTAATAACTTAATTAATTAACATTCTTTGATCTGAAAAGAGCTAGTGACCTCGGCCAAAGCATTAATCGTTAACAATCAATCACTAATCAATTAACCGTAATTATCATCATTCCTTATTGTACCGATTTACGCATCACTATGGCCATTAAATTCATAACTATAAATTGGTACTATAATTTTTTTTTTTTTATCACTCCGGGGTCACCAATTTATAGTTGTGAATTTAATGACCATATTGATGCATACATCGGTACTATAAGGATTAAGGAATGATGATAATTACGGTTAATTGATTAGTGATTGATCGTCCCATAAGTCCAGCATCATAGGAAAAATAATAAAAAAAAAGGCAAAACAAAGCTTTTATTTACAGAACGTGCTCAATATGTCCACCATTGTTTTCAATACACAAATTCAGACGTGATACCCAGTCAGCAAGCACACGGTGAATGATGTCAGGAGTAATGGTGTTACATGCCCCAATAATGCGCTGCCGCAAATGTTCAACACTCCTAATTTTCTCTGCGTATACCAGCGCTTTCAAGTGGCCCCAGAGATAAAAATCTAGTGGCGTGAGATCCGGGCTTCTAGCTGGCCATTCCACAGGCCCTCGACGTCCTATCCAATGACCAAGGAATTGTTGGTACATGTATTCCCTTACTTGGGTGCTGTAATGTGCAGGAACCATGTTGGGAAATTTCCTTCTTCGTTCAAGACACTGGGAAATGCTTCTTCCTTAATCATACGTAGGTAGGTGCCTCCAGTGACATGTTCATCGAAAAAGCGGGGGCCTATGATGCGATCCTTCCAAATGCCACACCATACCATCACCCGAGATGCACCTTGTTCCTTTGAAGAGGTATACCAGTGAGGGTTGTTTTGAGACCAGTAGCGGGTGTTCTGTCGATTTACCTCACCATTTTCATAAAAAACAGCCTCGTCATTGAACAGAATGGTGGACGGGAAATTGGCATCCCGAGCATATGGCCTGTAGAAAGAGAAAAATATGAATTATGGTTTGTAGAAATAGAAAAATATGAATTTCTCCTATGATGCCAGACTTATGGGACACCCTGTATATTGTTTACAGTAGCAATAATGTGTACATTTGAAATAATGCTTTCAATATATAGTAATGGCTTGACATTTAATAACGCGCTAAGTAATGATTAGTCTTTATATAAAGTTAGGTGAATGACACCAGGCCGATGGGGCCTGCATACGTTGCTACATGGTGAGATCTTGCGTGCCACTGAAGTTGTCGGAGGGAGAGATGAAGCCACGATGGTGGCGTGGAATGCTTGAGGGAGTCCTTGTAACAAGGTTGAGAGATAATGCCTTATTCCCGCTCTGTGACGTCATCTTAGTCATGCTTGTGTGATGTCATCTTGGTCGTGTTTGTGTTGACGGAAATATCGCTAATTATGTTGATGGAATATTGCTAAGGTGTTTGCAAACGTCTCTGTCACTTCACTTGGTCACTACGCATATTATATATATATTAGTGTGGCTGTACAAACAATCTTCAAAAACTTAAGTTCGGAACCCATAATATTATTTTTGTCCCCTGCAAAACTCAGAATACCAATTTGTATACAAATCGGAAATGTTTTAGAGGTGCCGCAAGAGTCCAGAAGATTTTAGCTTAGTCTTTTTTGAGTTCAGCTCCAGGTCCCCCTTACCCATAAGGGTAAGTATTATCTTCTCAATGGAGGGGATTTCGTTGGTGCTAACAACTCATTGTCGCCTGGTTGAACTTTGGAGACCTTCAACTAATGTTTTCTTTTTTGCATCTGGGAATGTTTTACGATGTTCCTCAACGACCTGAAGCAAAAACTGTCTGTTTCTCATTTCTCGTTACAGAGGCGTTAAAGTCCTTTATCAATGCTACTCTCCTTTCTGCTATATCATTGACAATCTTCATGCTTTTAAGAATCTTGGAAGCGTTTTGATAATCTGGAATCTGTTCCCATTGAGCTGGATCTACAGTAGTTAGAAAGCCATCTTCCAACCCTAAAATTGAGAACAGTTGTCGAGAGTTTGCTGTGACAAATGATGACAGATCCTTTCCTTTAGCAATCGTTGGACAAATTCTATTTGCAGGGCATTTATCTCCTTCACTTTTTGGAGCTGCGACCATCAATCTCTTCATTCTAAAGGTACACGATCATCAAAGAAAGAGACCAATCAGACGTTCACTTAAATACCACAAACGATTACTGAATGCCTTGCCTAGAGATTTGGAGACGACACTGTCAGGGTAAGTTTTTAATTGCTGAAGGAGCTCAAGGTCATTTGCAGGAGCTAAAGTTGCTTGGGGCATTGGAACCATGCTTTTACATAAATCTTTGTCGTGAATAAATTGAATCTTCTTAAAGATGATATTTCTCTTGCTATCAGATGAACCTGTGAACGGAGGAGATAAATCTTTATAGAATAAATTACGTTTGCTAGCCAACGTGCACGATGTAGCAGGGCTGTGGAGTCGGCACATAAAAAACCGACTCCGACTCCGACTCCTCGATTTTTTGTCTATCCGACTCCGAAGGTATATTAATTCTAAATCTGCTATGATGATAATTACACAAGAGGCATTTCATCACCACCACGTGAATCATCAGGCTACTTTTTAAACCCATAACCTGCAAAGTTTGAGTCTAATGGTTGTAGCGATGCCATTATGGCTTTTTATTTTTTATTTATGAAAAAAACAAAATTCATTGAGCATAAAACAAGAAAAAATTAAATTTAAGACTATGACAAAATAAAAATTTCATTAAATGCAATCAAAAATATAAAAGTATTCCTGCAAAATTTATTAAACTAAGGCCAAGGGTGAAAATCTAAAATTTACGAATAACTTGTTCTTAGGAACAGAATTGCTTCTGCCAGATCCTCTTTCATTGAAACCCTTAAATCTGATTTAATTATTTTCAGTGCGGAAAACAGTCTCTCCACACTGACCTGAATGGGTGGCATGGCTGTTACTATCATAGCTGTATCTCTTAAAATCTCTGGATATGCGGGGATGACTTCTTGTATTGTCAGTTTAGATGAGCGATCATATTTTTCCACTTCATTTAGGCCATCAAAAAAATCTTGCTTAAATTTCATTAGTTTAACATCAAAAGGTTGCCTATGCACGTTTAAGCGGCGACCCTTTGCTTTTGAGCGTTCAATTTTATCTAAATATTTTTGAAAGTCTAATTCTTCATCATTTGAAGAGGATGAGAGGGACTTACTACTCATATCTTCATCCTGTGGTTCAGGATTTTCAGGTAATAGCCCTTTTATGCGAATTGCAACCTCGCAGAGGGCCTCTTTTGCCTTAGCAATTTGTTCTTTGGTCAACAAAATTCGGTTCATTGGATCTATGTAGACAGCAGCTAATAAGATCTCATTTTCCAGCAGCAGACCCTCTCTTTTCTTCATTGAGGATACAATTCCATCAGTAATTAATCTTCCAGTTTGGGATAGACGAAATAATAAATTTTTCCATTCCCATAGGAATGTACCAGGAGTTAAATCCTCTGCTTGCAACTTTTTGGTGACAGTATAAGGGTGAGCAAGCAGAGCTTCTAATTGTGTAACCTCCCTCCATTGAATTTCAGTTAGTGAAACATTGGGATTATCAATGTCTTCTAGGAAGGGTTTTAGATCAAGCAAACGCTTAATCATCATATATGTGCTCCCCAGCGTGTCGCTTGGTCCAAAATAGCTCCCTTTCCTGCACGTCTCTGGATAATAGCATCAATTTTAGAGGTCCTGGCTGCAGTGGCTACTTGCCTCAACTTGCCTATCAGAGTAGCTGCATGGCGATCTTTCAATCCATCTCTTATTGCTAGCTGCAATGTATGTACAACACAACGCATATGTTGGATTAGAAAGAGCTTAGATGCTTCTTCAACAATATCATCTAAAATTTCATCGCTCTGTTCTGTTTGTGCTGTTTGAGAATCAGTTTCAGGAATGTCATCTTCATTAGCCACTTTTTCTTCATCAACTTTATTCAGCTTTTCTATCGTACTTAGCATGTTTGAAGCATTATCTGTGACAATACATAGAATCTGCTCTTTCTTAATTACAAAGTCTTGTAAAACTTCCTCCACTAACTTCTGAAGATAGTCGCTGTCATGATGCACCTCGGTGTCCTTTACTCCCAATGTCCGAGTTGCCATTTTATTGTTTTCATCAACAAATCTAGCATTGATGGCAAAATAGTTAACTCTATGACGCGTGGCTGCATCCATTTTAATAAACATGAAGTGTCCCTTAAAAGTTCTTCGAAGTTCTTCCTTTTTATTTGTGGCTTCTTCAACTATAATTTTTCTGATACTTTGTCTTTCCAGAGAAACTCCAAGTTTCTTGGCCATTTCTCCATTTAGGCCTAGAAAGGCTGGTTGTGAAAATAAAGATAAGGCTACACCATTTCTTACCACCAGTTCGATGATGTGCTTCTTGAACTTTTCTGTGGTCATTGTTACTGTAACTTTGTCTGTAGTAAAGAATCTTGTAAGTGGTGCTTGTCGTTCAGTAGATTTCTGATCTTTTGTTAACTTTGAAGTAGTTGGAAGGTTTTTATTACTATCTTTCTCAATGACAACTTCTAAAATTTTGGGATGGAAACGCTGCAAATGTCTTTTCAAATTTGATGCTCTGGTTGGTGCATTTTTATCAGAGCCAGTAAAACCACTGATTTTTGCTTCACATAATTTTTCACCATCATCATCATCTATCATACACTGACACACGAAATGTTTCCCATCTGTGGTTATTGTAAAATATTCAAAAACTGCAGACTTTGTTGGAAGTGTCTTTGCCATTGTGAAAGGAGTTTTAGACTTGAAAGTTAAAAACTTATGAAATTTAGAAAGAACTCGAAATTAAATAAGCATTAAAAATAAAAAATATTATCTGAAAAGAAAAAATGAATTAATGGCATTAGTGTCTGAAATGGAAAACATTGTGTTTATTATTTAAGTGGTTTAACCACCATAGCTGCCAGTGATATCACACACAAAAACATATTTTATTAAAATTTATAGTGAGGTCGGAGTCGGTACATTTTTACTGACTCCGACTCCAGCAGCACCAAAATTGATTCCGACTCCGACTCCACAGCCCTGCGATGTAGAGCACTTGGTTGCATCAGTCTTCTTCCTCGTGGGGGTACTTCTCCCAGAAACAACAATGTTAATTCTAAGGTTTCTCGGTAATCATCTCTTGGTTGACGTTCTTCTGGGATAGTTTTACAGAATTCAATTAATTCCTTCCATTCAGATATGTCTAAGGTCACTTCTTTATCACCAATCACTGGTTCAAGCTTACTCTTATCACTGTTACTCCATTCTAGCTGTAATCGCTTAAATAAAGCAATATCAGGTCCTGATGAAGGACCAAAAAGGACGCCAAATACATTTCCAACTATAATCTCATGGATATGATGACGACAGGCTAGGTGCAGAAGATTTTGTCCAACATTTGTTCAATCAGGATGCAGGCACCTCCTCGCTTTCCTGTACTACTTGCTGTGGTATCAAACGACATAGCTTTGATCTGGTTGGTTAAATTCCACTCTTTTACAGTTTCAACAACAGCCTTTGCAATTGCTTTTGCACTTTCGGAGGTAAGTTTAGAGACTGCAAGAAGCTTGCCGATATATTTACCAGTCACTACCACAGGCAAACGACCGACAGACTTTTTTCGTGTGATATCAGATAGCATTTTCCCATCCCAGTGAACTACTAGGGGGATTTCTGGAGCAAAGTGTTCAATGATATTAGCTGAAGTTTCTTTTCTAATTTTCATCCTTTTAGTGCGAATAGAATCTTTATTGATCGATAGTGACTCTACATCATATCCTAAACTTTTGCCGTAGCAGCAACGATATGAGCTGCTGCTCGGTTGCTGGTCTTTGTACGATCTAGAGTTTGCGCTAATTCGGGAGTCATTATATTTTGAGGTCTTGCTTTCTTCAATTGTGGTTGGGTGTCACTCTGAGAAAAACTTTTTAATTTTTGAGATGTACTATTTTCCGAATGGATCAACTCGTTATCACTAATGGTACTTGAATCTACTGTTGCAACTTTGCTTAGTTGTTGTATTTCTTTTTCATGTTTTCTCTTGCGGCTAATAAAATTTTGCTCTCTGATTATCTTATTTCTTTCCCTGATTGTTGTCACTTTACCAATGCCAGCTATATGACCTTTCCTTCCACTGCACTGAACAATAAGAAATTTCTTATCTTCTTCTATTTTCATCATAGACAGAGCAGTCTCGTGTGCAATGTCAAATAGTTCATTGAGTCGTGATGTGAAGTGTTTTTCATTGGAAATTTGCTTTTGAGATCGACGGGACTTACTTTTTTGTAATGCTTTACATTCAGAATGAAGTTTGAGCAACCGCTTAATAAGATCATGTTCATGCGCAGTTGGAATATTGGCTTTCTTCCAGAAACCCATAACACTGACCAAAGTGTTCTTAGCACTATCTTTCAAAGGGAGCTTCATCTGTGAATGATGGTAAAAAAAAAAGTGCCAAAACTTGCTGCTGAGAAGGGAGTTTATCGCCCAATATTTTTGGTAAAGTTGGACCAACAAATATGACAATAAAACACACACTAATAGACAGAGTTTATTTCCACAACAGTTTCGATGCCCACTGGCATCCTCTTCTGTATCCACCCGAAGAGGATGCCAGTGGGCATCAAAACTGTTGTGGAAATAAACTGTCTATTAGTGTAGGTTTTATTGTCAAATTTTGACCTCCACGTAAAAAAAGTTTTTTGCATCTATTTGGACCAACAAGCAATATATCTGTTTTAGAACGAATATCATAACTAGTACTAGCCATGATTGCAAAAAATTGAAAATTTTAGGGCGTGAAACTCCTAACTGTGAAATAAATGGAGCACGAATACGCACCACATACGCACTTCCTCAGCATGTAGTTAACTGAGGATTTGAATTCTAGCTTGCTCCTTGCCAGTTTTTCAGATGCCAAAAGTCAAAAGTAGTAGTTACATATATTGATATTATATCATAAATACAACTATATATCCGAAAACACCCTTTGCTTTGTCCGGAGCGATAGGGCGTGTCCCTCTGTGCGAATGTGGGAATACACCTTTCTTCGGTGTAAGGGCTTTCTCTGCCCTCGTGGACCATTGGACCCGTTTGGGGACCCGGCTGATCTCCTGCTTCTTTTTCTTTTTTCCTCCTTTCACCATTCTTTCTGGCTTCTCTCTCTTTTTTGGCGTTGTTCTTTGGACCTTGATTTTGACCCCTTCCTAGGCCCTTGGGTGTGGGAGGTGGTTGCCCTGCACCCTTGTCGCTTTTCAACCAAACCCAAGCCCTGTCCCTGCCACTTTTCACCGCGCGTTGGATGAGAGTGGCCGCCTTTCAGGCACAGGGACTGGGTACGGGTGTATCTCCCCTGCGTGACATCTATTGGCAATGGGACAAAGTGTGCCCACGATTCGCCTTTCCCTTGTTGGAGTCGGTGGTGGCTGGATGCGCGCGGGGGATGAAGTTCTCTTTTGTTCGCTATGGATACTTCTCCCCCTCGGCTTACGACTACTGCTTCTCGTTCCCGGACTACTACTCCTCTCAACACTCGGGTGGTGGGCAACCAGGCCCTCGAGTCCTCTACCACTGGAAGACCGCAACCTGATGGGGTTGACCACCCTGTGGAAGCGGAACGCTTGCACGCTCCTTTTCCGTTGCCGACCCCAGTCCGTCCCTCGACTATGCCCTTGGACCTACACTCTCTGGAGCAGCGGTCTCGCCCCAGCCCACCTCAGCCACCTTCGGGCAAGTCAAGTTCCACCCAGGACTTGCCCCCACAACCCGGCTTCTTGCTCCCCATATGCCCCCCTCACCCGCCGTCAGCCCACTTCCCCAAGGAGAGAGCCCCGCGGCGGACGGGGTAGCCGGCATTCACGGCCGTCCTATCGACCGTTGAATATCCCAGTCCACTTCGACTCTACAGCCTCCCTCTCCCTTCCAAGTATCCACAAATTGCTGGTGATTCGGCCTACATCTAGGTCCCTCCCGACCAACTCTGAACGGACGTTCCAGGCGATCCGAACCCACAGCAACTCCAGCCGCTATGACGTACGCCCACAGAGCGATGGCTCCCTCCTCGTAAAATCACGCTCAGCCGCAGAGACAAAAGCCCTACTCTCGGTCACTGAGGTCCTTGGATGCTCGGTGTCCGTTTCCCGACACCCTCGCCTGAACCAGAGTCAGGGCACTATTTACGCCACCCGCCTATTGTCGATCGCAGTGAACGAGCTCCTGGAGGACCTGGCACCCCAAGGAGTCACTAAGATTTATCGCTTCACATCCCGACAGGGAGGCACCCCCTACCCCACCCCACGTCTGCTCCTTACTTTCAATACACTAATCCCCCCGACCGCATTGTATGGGGTATGGGAGACCGGCGTCATGCGAGTTTTCTATCCGCCCATACATCCCAGACCCGACCCGTTGCTTTAAATGCAATAAGTTTGGACACGTTAGCTCCGTTTGTCGCAGCCGCATCAACTGTGTGTTCACTGTGGACGACTCGCTCACCCTGACAGGTGCCCCAACACACCCAAATGCTCCAACTGTGAAGGCGCACACCCCTCTTCATCCCGCGAATGCCTTTTCTTCAAGTTCGAGAAGGAGGTCCGAGGCCTACAAGTGACGGACTTCCTTAGCCCCCGTGAGGCACGAGACAGGGTGCGGAGTCGGGAGGTGAGGCCGGGGGTGTCCTATGCCGCTGCTCTCGGCTCTATCATCTCGGCACGCCGCCCTGGCCTGCCGCCGAAACCCCCCCAGCCACTGCTCCCTGTCCCCCAAAGAAAATCCTCGCAGGACCCGACGGTCTCCTGTCCCCCACCATCCTCCTCTTCCCGCACCTCACCTGCCACGAATCCCCAGGAGTCTGGGACCAGGACACCCAGGTCCCATCCACCTCAAACCCTGCCTTCCCAGTACTCCTGCACACGCCCGAACCTGCCGCCCGGAGCAAGCCGTCGAGGCGGAGACGCCGGAGCGTGTCGCCAGACCCTCCGGCCTTCCAACGCGTCTCTCCCTCTTCCCCTAGACCAAGAAGACGGCTCGGACCCTCACACCGCCCACTACGTCCATCTCTCCCCATCGCAGAAGTCCCACCACTCTACCCCCACAGACTCTGACAATAGTGGCTGAAATCCATGACCCGCCCCTACGACGAGACCCATCTGAACAATATCCTCTCCCCCGAGGATCCAGTGGATGCGGCCCTGGCGCAGCTGCACGGTGTGACCGAGGGAGCTCGGCCGCGCCCACGAGTCTCATGGATCTGCCCTTGCCTCCTGGTGCCATTTTCTCCACCCCTCCACGAGACCACTCTGGTTCACCTCCTTCCACCCCATAGTACCTACCCCCAACATCCCCGGCCCCCTCCTTGTCAGCACCCTGAGTACGCCCTCCCTCCCACCCGCCCGGTCCTTTTGGTACCCCTGTCACCACCTAGGGTCCGCCGTGAGACCCCGGACAGGCGGGGTAGCGCCATTTTGGGGTTAACGTGCCCCCTCCTGGCCCGACCACAGAAGCCCGTCAAAACACTTCTGACCCTCTCAGCCCACGATGTTCCTCTGCCTGCCGTGATCCACGCCTCCGGTCTCGCTCGGCCGACTCGACCCCGCAACCTCCGCGGGGTTCGACAGGCCGACCGATTCCTTCCCTGGTGAACGGTAGATAGCCAGCCATGCTCCCGACCCATCCTTCAATTTCGCGAACTCCAGATCTCCCTTCACACTCCAACCTCCTAGCACCTACACCTTTACCCATCCCCCTTCATCAACTAATGGATCCCCCGAAAACCACAATAGTCCACTGGAACTGTCGAGGAATATTCGCGAACTATGAAGGCCTTAACTCCTTGATTGCCACTTCCCGTCCGTGGTGTGTGTCTGTCTCCAGGAGCTAATCCTGGGGACCAGGCCCATGCCCTGCCCTACTGGTTATTTTGCATCGCCACCCCGCCTCCTACCTGCACTCGAAGGGGAGCTGCCATCTCGTACACCACGCAGTCCCCTTCACAATCTCTCCATCCGGTCCCCGCTACAGGTGACTGCCCCGGCTCTCCCTGGATAGACAGTACACCGTCTGCTCAATCTACCTCCCCCCCCACGCTCAAGTCTCCCGCGACGACCTGGTGGAAGTCGTACAACAACTCCCCAGGCCCTTCCTACTACTGGGCGATTTCAATAGTCGCCACCCCTTGTGGGGCGACACACACCACCTATATGGCCCCAACCCTGATATCTGTCATGACCGAGCTCTCCTTCGAGTGCCTCAATGATGGCTCTCCTACATTCTACCATGCCACCACCTGCACTCCATCCTGTATAGACCTGTCCCTCGTTTCAACTGATGCCCTCCTAGACTTCACGTGGCAAGTCCTCCGAGAGGACCATGGAAGTGACCATCTCCCCATTCAACTCACGCTCAATCGACCCGACCAGACTGTTCGGGTACCGGTAAGGTGGGTTACTACCAACGCGAATTGGGCCCGCTTCCGCGACAACACGTATACACCCTTACAACTGCCCACTTCCCATCCATCGACGAGTGCATCGCATACTTCGAGTCCGTCGTTCTAGGCGCAAGCACTAGCGTACCACAATCCTCCGCCTACCCCCGCGCCCGACGGGTGCCTTGGTGGACCCCGGAGTGCGCGGAGGCCGTGCGCGCCAAGAAGAAGGCAACTCGGCGCTTCTACCGGACGCGACTCCCCATCCATCGCACGGAGATGCAGCGGGTCAGGGCCATCGCCCGCCGCACAATGAAGACAGCGCGCCGAGCCTCTTGGCGTGCCTTTGTGTCCGGCATCACCGCCACCACACCTTCGGCTACCATCTGGAAGAAGGTACGGGGTGTCGAGAGGCGACATGTCCCCTCCCGACCCCCGGTCCTCCGGACTAACGACGGACTCCTATGTGAGCCCAAGTCGGTGGCAACCACCTGCTTCTACCTTCGCCGCCGTTTCTTCCTCTGCAGCCAATTCCGTACCCGCCCCTGACGATAGCCCCTCTCCACCGTCCATAGACAGCACCTACAACCGATTGTTTACCATGCGTGAACTACAGGCGGCACTGGCCTCTCGACGATCCCCTTGTCCCGGTCCGGACGGTATTCCGTACGGCATGATCCAGCACATCCACACTACCTTACAAATTTTCCTGCTAGACCTATACAATCGCATATGGATAGAGGGCGCCTTCCCCTCTAGGTGGAAGGAGGCCCACGTCATCCCTATCCCCAAACCCGGCAAAGATTCCCTGGACCCCACAAACTACAGACCAATCGCCCTGACGTGTTGTGCCTGCAAATCCTCGAAAAATGGTCGCTACGCGATTATCGTTCGTCCTTGAAATAGCAATTCCTTCCCGCTACCCAGTCCGGCTTCAGACAATTCCGCTCCACCACTGATCCCCTCCTGCTTCTCAGCCGAGACATACAGGATGCCTTCGACAATGGACAGTTCGTACTGTCAATTTTTTTCGACATCCAGAAGGCCTATGACACCACCCGTCGAGCAATGATCCTCGGTCAGCTCCGACATCTGGGCCTCGTCGGAGCCATGCCGACCTTCATCAGGGGCTTCCTTTCCTCCCGGACCTTTAAAGTCCGGGTGGGCTCAGTCCTCTCTGACACCTTGTGCAGGAGGACGGGGTCCCACAGGGAAGCATCCTCAGTGTTCTCTGCTTCTCCGTCGTGATGAACACGGTCTCACAATGCCTTCCACCCACCATCCGCTCTTCCATTTACGCGGATGACCTTGCAATCTACTTCGCAGGGCGAGAACCGTCCGTCGTTCAACGACAAATGCAGCTCGCCATCTACCGGGTGGAAAGGTGGGCGACGTCGGTGGGTTTCCGCCTCTCCATCCCTAAGTCCAAGTGTATGCTCTTCAGTAGAAGAAGATCCACAACCCTTCCTCTACCCTCTGTCACATTATACGGCAGTCCTCTTGAGGTGGTACCCTCTACGCGTTTTCTGGGCATAACCCTAGACCGACGGCTCAATTGGGTTCCCCATCTCAAGCACCTAAAGCAATCCCTTCGACGCCCCCTCGCTCTCCTGGATCACCTCTCCCACACCACATGGGGTGCAGAGCGACGCTTTCTTCTTCGCCTTTACACGTCCATAGTACATTTAGTACAGTCGAAGCTGGACTATGGTAGTGCAGTTTACGGTTCAGCCTCCAACGCCCGCCTCCGTATCCTGGACCCGGTACTTAATAGAGGCCTCCGCCTCGCCACCGGTGCTTTCCGCTCCTCCCCAGCCTCCAGCCTCCATGTGGATTGCGATCATCTCCCTCTCGCCCTCCGACGGGGTCTACTCCTCATGAGGACATACCTCCGTGCACAGAAGCTACCTTCTTCGCTTCTGGGCACGGCGGTTTCTGAACTACCACCTCAGGGACGGAACTGGCACTTCACTGAAGTGGTCCGCTCTTTCCTTGATCTTTTCAACATGCCCGCCCCCTCAGTTATCCCCATTTCATTCAGCATCTACCCCCCTGGATCCTCACCCCTATCAAGTTTTGCAAGATCTGTGTGCCCTACCGAAGATACCACGAGCGCCATGATATACAGGTCACTCTTCCGCGAACACGCAACCCAACACCCGGACGCAGTCGCCATTTACAGATGGTTCCCGCTCGGAAGCTGGTGTGGCCTCCTCAGCGGTGATTCTGTCCCAGCCGCTTTCCCGGGGCGTCGGCCTGCCCCGCGAGGCCTCCGTTTTTTCGGCGGAACTTTTCGCATTACGGAGGCCCTCGATATTGTGCGCACCACTCTGCCAGCTCTTTCGTCATTTATTCGGATTCCCAAAGTGCACTTCCTCCCTAGAAAGATTTAACCCCCTCACCCGCTCGTCTGTACCATCCAGCAAACCTTCCACTTTTTAACGCCTTCCAACACAAGACATCGCCTTCTGCTGGGTCCAGGCTCATGTCGGCATCCAGGGTAACGAGGCGGCGGACCGCACGGCAAAGACGGCCTGCTCACTGCCGGCCTCCTCCCGACCCCTCCCCTTCTCCGACTTCTTCCCGACTTTCCGCTCCATATGGCAGCGGGAATGGGACCAGGCCACACAAAATAAACTCACGATCAAGCCACAAATAGGATACTGGGCCTCCTCATTCCACCGGTCCCGCCATAAAGAAGTAATTCTAGCCCGTCTCCGCCTAGGCCACACCCGCATCACCCACAGACACCTTATGGCGAAATCGCCAGCCCCGCTTTGCCCTACCTGCCATACCCCTATCACTGTCATACACCTCCTGGTGGAATGCCCAAAGTTGTCCGCTCTTCGTCGCAGGTGTTTCCCTCTCTCGGCCGAAAATCCCATACCCGACCGTCTACGATCCATACTCGCCGAAGGCCCCCACTTTTCAACGGAAGCGATTTTCTTCTTCCTTACTCACTCCCATCTGCTCCATCGCATCTAAAACCATACCCCTCCTACCCACTAGCCAGCAACTGACCCTTACTCACTCCCCTAGTCTACCACTCCCAGCACAGTAACACCACCCACCCACTGCCTCGCCGAGATATGTACCGCTTTCTATAGGTACGAATCGGCGGTAAATTAGAGAAAGGAAAAAAAAAAATATCCGAAAACATATGAATATTTCATATAAACATTTCAAATAATAATTTCTGCAAATTTTGCAAAGAAATAAATGGGGTATTTTACGATTGATTAAAAGTACATTACTCTACATTTTTATACTGCCGTGCGTCACCCCTAAATATGATTTCATTGCTTTAAAAAATAGCATGCTAAGTTTTCTAATGATAAAGAACAAAATTCGACCTTCCGAACTCTAAAGTTAAAAATATTTTTGTTCCTATATGCTGATAGCTACCATAAATTTATATACGGTGTGTGTATATGAATATATGTGTGTATATATAACGATATGTTGAATAATGTGTCAGATATAGTGACCGTTTATAACAACGACTATAGTAATGTTTCGGGTTAACCTATTTCGTAACATCTAAGGTCATGTGACGGAAGGGACCTACAGCTTTACGTGAGATCCGAACCATTATCCAACCAATGAAAATTCAGAGAAGCACCTTAACATTTCTTAATAAATCTGAAATCCGGGCCTAGAATCGAATCCAAGATCTACAAATAAACATCCCAGCGCTCAACCACAAGGTTACACTGACGGGTAACGATGACGACAAAAAAACAAACTTGTTTTAACTGAAACATAGTTGTCTCAATCTTCAGTCAGTGGTAAAGAAATTTTACAAACTGCCATTAATTCAAGCTTACCCATCTTCATTTTACTTAAAAATTTAATGCTCATTATTAATAATATTAATAATATTAATAATAATAATAATAACCTGCGTAATTATGACATACTACCAAAGAATCAAGGGTACTGAGGATCCATACGGGTTACCTAAATGGTCAATAAATGGTCAAGTGAATTTATTTTCTATTTATTAGAGGAACTATTCCCAGTTGAACTTTTGTACGATAAATTCACCACATGATTATTTTCTCTTAGTGTCTTCGTACTATAGGGTGTTTATAAAGTCGCGCAACCCTATATAGTTTTATATATTGGGTTGTGCAACTTTAGAAACACCCTGCATAGCTGATAAATATGCAGTTCTGCTACATTCCTTAAATAAAAATTACCTCAAACTCAATTTTTTCCTTTTTCATTCTACAAAACCAAAGATTTCCTTCTTCTTCTTCTTTTATACAGAGGCTGAGGATATCAAAGTTCCTGAAAATAAGTAAACTTTTATTTTAAGTGAACAGTTGAAATGTAGGTTTTAAAAAATACTGTATTTTCAAGAATTTTATTTACACGATGAATCATAAAAGTAACATTTTCATTGCTCTAATTTTTAGCAGCAGCAGTGGCGTAACTACGCATACGCTTTATACGCACGTGCGTACAGTTTAAAAAAAATTCGCGACAGGTTACAGGTTAATACCTTTTTATTTATATTATATCACTGAGAATCTCCGTCTCAATCCTACCCTTTTATACGAACATGCATACATGTTTATACAATTATACGCACAACTTTCGTAACCAAAAACATTCTCTCAATAACGGTTGGTGCGTGCCTTATCCCAAGACAAACTCCGTGTCACTAGTTCTTATTACAGCATCAATAGTAATATGTGAGAATTGATTTATTGTATATCAGTTCACAGCTGCGCATTAATAGTAATATACGAGAACCTGAAATATTGCAATTAACTTTGATCCGCATTATTGCTTTTTATATAATTGATAATTGCGCAATACCTAAAATTGTAATTGAGTCGTCTTTTAATATTTATTTCGGAATTAGTGTTAAAATTTCAAATTAATCCCAGTATTCTGTTTCATTCATTTGTGTATTAATTTATTTATCTATTTATTTTATTATTTATTTATTTGTTTATAAATAAATAGTCTTAATACAGTTTCTTGTGATATTTGATTTATTTAAGATTTTCACAACCTCGTGCGTATACTTTTTGTTTTAATTTTACACTCATACCTATACGTACAGTCAGTGGCGATTTACACTGGGTAACAAAATTTGAAAAATTTTCTGTTTATTGTGATTTTTCTGTCGTTTCTTAATGATTTCGGGGCGCTGATTCCAAAAATGATATTGATTTTGCTCTATCATCAACCGTTTCAAAAATATAGGTTATCACACTTTTCATATGGCAAAGTATATAAAGAAGGCTAACATAAATATTTTCTGAAAATAAAAACACTATTGGAAATTAATGTTTATTGAGCCAAAATTGTTTGACAAACCCAAAATGGTGCAAAGGATATAAGAGAATAACAAGCCTCGTTATGCAGTGTGCGTTCCTTAAAAATGCACTGAAGAACGCGACTTCCGCGTATGAACATTCTTATCCTTTCTGATCAGCGACCATACGTAGTCTCCCATCATGGAAGCATCCCAATGGCCCTGGTACCTTTTCTCTATCGTTTGAATATCTTGATGGAATCTTTCGCCATGTTCTTCACTCACATCGCCCAGGTTATCACGAAAAAAGTCTAGATGTGAATGCAGATAGTGTAATTTTAAAGATATACGGCATCCCATTTTGCCATAGCACTTCAAGTTTGACACTAACTCCTTATAGTTTGGTGCTTTATGGTTGCCTAAAAACCTACGAACCACATCACGGAAAGCACACCAAGCCTCTTTTTCGATCGGAGTCATCTTGGCTTCAAGGTTCTTTGAATTCAACAGCGCCTTGACTCGTGGTCCTACAAAGATGCCAGCCCTGACTTTGGCCTCAGAGAGTTTAGGGAACATGACCCGAATCTGTTAGAAAACTTCCCCTCCAAAATCTAACGCAGTTACAAACTGCTTAATTAGACCCAACTTAATATGGAGAGGTGGTAGCAGAACTATGTCAGACTTCACAAGAGGTTCCCTGAATACATTGTACTTTCCTGGTTGCAGTCCTTCACGTGGAGGCCACTGAACTGTTTTATAGTGCTCAGTTGAAGCCCTGCTATCCCACAGGCAAAGAAAACATGAATGTTTAGTAAACCCTCCTTGTAAACCTAACAGGAAACCAATCATTTTGAAATCACCACACACGTCCCAGTTATATTGTTCATACCTGATTTGAGTGAGCAGTTGTTTGACATTTTCATAGTCCTCTTTCATTTGAACAGAATGTGCAACTGGTATTGATGGATATTTGTTCCCATTGTGGAGAAGAACAGCTTTTAAACTCCGAGTTGAACTGTCAATAAAAAGGCGCCACTCTGAGGGTATATGTGTTAACCCAATAGCTGTGAATAGACCATTAACCTCGCTGCAATAACAGAGAGAGCCATTGACATCGTAGAACCTTGCAAACTCTTCATGCCACTTTCGGTATACAGTGCTCTTGCAGTCTTCTCCAAGCAAATTCCACTTTTTGTGTCTGGAGGTCAGAAGCTCAGACCCTGATTTCGTCAGACCCAAATCTCTAATTAAGTCGTCCAATTCCCTCTGATTTGGAAAGTGAGGGTTTGTACTGAAAGTTACTGTATATTCTTCATCATGACTGTCCTCACCAGCCGACATCTCAGATGAGCTAACTGCATCCTCATTTTCAACCTGCAAAGCAAAGAAACAAAATATAGGCATAGGCTTTATATGTAGAAGAGCATCAGCACTAAGAAAAATCGACACATAATGACCCACAGTCTGTAAATACAGAAGGTAAAGTAATGGATAGATACCTGTTCTGGTGGACGTGGTATTGGAAGACCTTCGCCATGTGGTACAGGAGCTATGGACGACGCTATGCTTGGGTACTGAAGAGTCTGCCTTCCTTTAACTTTCCTGTACTTAGAAACATCTACCATGCAGTAGTAGCAATCGTCGTGGTGGCTCTTTGGTTCTCTCCATATTCTGGGTACCGCAAAGGGCATTGCCTTGCGTACTCCCCGCAGCCACCCTTCAAGTGTGGAGCGGCGGCTTCCGCAGATCGCATGGGGTGCCCAGGGCTTATCTTGGTCACCCATAGGCATACCAAAATAGAACCGATACGCGATCCAGAACTTGGTGCCTTTCACAATCTTGTGTGATACTTGCTTGGGGCCTATGTAATACCCGCAAACGTAGCAGAATATATCGGCGAGTGTTTACAAGCTCTAGTTGCCACTCTCTTTACCAAACTGTACTACATTAATCATAACCTGCAGATATAGAGAGAAGAGTTATTAAATCTGCAACAGATTACAGATTCCAGAAAAAAGATGTATTCACGACACTGAAATAATGTTCGCAATAAAAAAGGATCGATAACACTCAAATCATCAGCACAGAGAAGCACAGAAACACAGAAACACAGTACCTCAGTGCTGGTAACCATCAGACAAACAACCTGCTTTCTTTGTGTGCTCACACTTACTGACTTCTCAGACTCTGCGCTCTTCTTTATATAGCACAGTGGAAGTTTCGGGCAATTTCTAGAGCAAGAAACTGTCAACGAACATCCGGATTGTTCTCAACAATTCCTGATTATTCAGATATTGTTGCGCCCATAATAACATTATACTGGTAAAACATTTAAAATGGATTATCTCTGAAACCATTGATGATACACACAAACCAAGGCCAGATTTGGACTCAGCGCCCACAAATGCACATAAAAACAAAAAATTCTATATAAACAGAATCAGTGTTACACAGTGTTATCATTGAGGCAATTTAGGCTGAAACCTCAGGGCCCCATACTTGAGGGGGCCCCCCAATCAACTGAGTTTCGATGATATAATTCGAGATTTCACAAACTACTTTGATTAAATATGACAGAGTACACAAAGTGACAAATTCCCTGTTTTATTTTGTTTTATAGGCCCTAAAGTAAAGTTTGTTTAATACTGTTTTGTTTTAGCAAACGGCAAAATACACTGTGTTAAGGTTCTTTTAAGTTTGTTTCTCAATTAGCTTAAGCACCGTACATATAATTCGTGTAAATGTACTATGTACTGTACGTGTACATGTATTGTTAATAAAAATACATAGAAAAGGGCCCCCAAAATAAAATTAGCCTCGGACCCCAAGAACAGTTAATCCGCCCCTGCATAGAGCACTATATATAGGGCTGCCACTTATCATAATACTAAACAAAAATGCTGAAGAGCTTGTGCCCACAACTGTATCGGAAGCATTCATAATGTACTGTAAGGGTGACAAGTTTTCTAGGATTAACATTTTTTAAATCATATGTCATGGCGTCCCCATGGAATTGTTTAGTGAGAAGTAGTATAGATTTGAATTATCTGCGAGATAGCGTGTTTTTAAAATTAAAAAAGCACTGCATAGTGGAATTTAAATCAAATTTTTCTGAAGTCTAAAAGAAGTTTCCAAAATAAGTCTCGAATCTTATACACAAAATTGAAAAAGACAAAGATCTACCCCCCCTAGTGGGAGCCGCCTTGTCGTGGTGGGGGAGGCTTGAGGTCCCGCTGATCTGATGAGCCACACCAGCGGGGGCTTGTCCCCCCTTCCTCCTGGTCGAGGAAAGGCTACCCATGCTGGGAGGGTCATCAGGGAGGAATGAAACTAAATGGTTCCCAGGGTGCGCCGGTGCCCATGAGAGCGGGCTGGTGACCCTTTCTCCAGCCTATTCCACCAAGGGCTGGAGAGTAGTAGCTCTCCTACGCATTTGCCGTGCGTAGTGACCCGTAAGGCTGGGAGACGAGAGTCCTGGAGGCTGAGCGATGCCGCATACCGCGCCCTGCGGTTAGCAACACGCCTCTTTGGTCCCTTATTCCGGCTAGACGGGCGGCTTGACTATTACAGGCCAGGTCAGGCCAATCGGCTGGTCTTCTTATTGGCTAGGGTCAAGCTTCCACCACGAGGTCGGCGCCCCATTTGGTCCCGCGGGTGCCATCAGACTTAGTGGTGGTTGCGTATACCTCTCCACTACCCCTGTGGTCTATATGGCCTCCCCTTGTTGGGCTCCGTGGTGGGCGGGGGTTGGAGTGGCGAATATTTAATTATATATTTATGGAAACATACAATCCCCATTTCTCTCGGCCTGACCTTCCTCCTGACAACCCTGGCATGTCCTCGGACCTTTCTCTTGACACTCCTGCTTTGTCCACTGGCCTCTCTCCTGACGATCCTGGCATCTCTGCTGCTCTCTCTCCTGACGACCCTGGCATGTTCACGGACCTCTCTCAAGGCGCTTCTCTTATAACTACCCTGGAACCCTTCCGGGCCCCGGGTAGCTCCGATGGAACGGAGGCCTCTGCCCCCTCCGTTTCGGCCTCGCATGCTGCCAAGCCGAAGCGTGTTAAGACTACTCCGAAGGCACAGAGTTCCAAGGGCTCTCACCAGAGGAGTAAGAGTTCTACTCGATCTGTCACTGGTTTCACCAGGGGTATTTGAACCCAGAAACTACCAGAAATTTTTAGTAATCAAAGCTTTGGAAGGTCAATCTATCATGGACCTTGACATTTTTGATGTCCATCGCACCTTGGTGGCAGCGTGCGGCCGTGAACCGAGAGTCTCTGCCCAAATGGATGGTAGCCTCCTTGTTGAGGTGTCATCCCCAGAGGAGAGTGCTCGGTTGCGCGCTATATCGGCTGTGCCAGGTGCTGATGTCTCTTGTGCTCCTCATGCTACGCTCAACCAGTGTAGGGGGGTTGTATTCTCCTTTGACCTGGTGCGTTATTCTGAGGAAAAGCTTGTCAGGGAGTTGAAGGACCAGCAAGTTGTGAAAGTAGAACGCTTCCAAAACAAGGTGGATGGCGTTTTTACCCTAACCCCAACACTACTTATAGCCTTTGATAGGTTTGACTTGCTTGAATTCATAAAGGTGGCATGGCTTCGACTCCCTCTCAGGCCGTATGTCCCCAACCCTAAACGATGTTTCCACTGCCAGGCGTATGGACATGTCAGCCGCTTCTGCCGCCGCTTGCAGAAGGACCTCCCTGCTATGTCTGTAAATTGTGGGAAGTGTGGGCATGAGAGTGTGGACTGTGGGAGTCCAGCTTCGTGCTACCACTGCCGTGGGGACCATCCTGCGTCCTCCAGAGACTGTAACCAGTACAAACTGGCGAAGTCCATTCTGACCATACGGACGAGGGACAGGGTAAGCTTTGCTGAAGCAAAGAACATTGCAGTCTCCCAGCATGTTCGTCCTGGGATATCTTATGCTTGGGTGATGGCACACCATTAGGATGTGTCAATTTTAGGGAGCAAAGTGAAATCTTTAGATTTTCAAAGACTACTAGTGACCAAATGATGCATTTTTATGTGTTAAATCGAAATATGGCTTTAAAATCCAGATTTGATCACTCCTAGATATTTATATTTGAAGTTGAAATTTACGAACAATCAGCAATTTTTGCAAGTATTTTTTTTATTGTATATAACTACATTTTACATACATTACATACAATTAAAGACATTTTGATTGTATTTCAATATTAAAACTTAGAAATATAGATAGGTTTCTTGAACTTTGCCAAGGATGCCATGTCTGCCTTGCTCTTGTTCCTGGACATAAGCTCCCTACTGGCCACCTGGCCACTGATGTACGCCTCCCTCCTCTCTTGTGAGAAAACATGTTGTGCTACTTCAGTTGTCATCCTTACACACCTCTCTACTGACTGTGTGTGTGTGAGGGCCATGAAGGAATTTCCATTGTTCTATCCAGAAACTCCTTGATTGGAGCAGGTCAGAGGAGGCACAGTCACGCCAGAGTTCCAGTCAATAGGCTCCGAGAGTTTGGTGGCATCTGGGTTGTTCTCAGGAGTCTTCCTGGCTCTGACACTGCAGTCTCCTACCTGTGTCTCCTCATCTCCTTCACCTCTGATTTCCAGTACTTGTTCCCTGTACTTGCCTCCTAATACCGTCGTGCAACGTGGTGATCTCGAGGGACTACTTCGCCAGCTCCCATGTCCCTATATTATTCTTGGCGATTTGAACTGCCGTCATCCTTTGTGGGGAGATGCCATCTCCAACCCTAATGGTGACCTCCTCGCCTCTATTTTTCGATGATTGGGATCTTTATATTTTAAACACTGGTGACCCTACGCACTTCCATATTCAGACAGGAACCTACACTGCAATAGACCTATCAATATGCACTCCAGACATTGCTCTTACTTTTCAATGGGTGGTGGTTGCTGACCTTCATGGCAGTGATCACTTCCCAGTCATTCTAAGCGCTGCGGGAAGTCCACCAGTTTCCCGACTCCCAAAGTGGTGCCTGGACAGGGCCGACTGGCGCCGGTTTTCGGAGTTGGGCACCTTACACCTGTGGGTGGACGACTTTCCTACGGTTGATGAGGCCGTGAAGTATCTCACGAATAGCCTCATCACGGCCGCTCTCTAGAGTATACCAAGGACATCTGGAACATTTTCACGACGCCCTGTTCCCTGGTGGAATCAGGAGTGTGCTGTGGCACGTGGAGCGTACAGGCGAGCTGCTACGCGATATCGTGCCCACAGACAAAATGACTTTTTAAAAGTAGAATTTCGTAGGGCCAGGGCTCACTATAGTTGGGTCCTGAAGACCGCACGCCGTGATTGGTGGGCTTCCCTTTGTGGGGACTGTACGCTCTTCCTCACCCACGTCCCTAGTGTGGCAGAAGGTGCGGAAGATATTAGGTAACCACACACGCAGTTCTCCACCTGTTTTAAAAATTAATGGTACTCCTATGGCTGAGCTTGACGCGGTGGCTGGCGCATTTGCGCAGACCTTTGTTGGGATATCCAGGAGAGGTCCACAGTTTCCCTATGCTGCACAGCGCCGGCAATCTATTTTAATTAATTTTATTTCTCGTAGGGGAAGAGTTATAACGTTGATTTTAGTAACCGAGATGCGAGAGGCTCCGAGAGGGTGCAGTGACATCTCTCCAGGACAAGACGACATCCCCTTTGCCATGTTGCGCCACTTTCCTGAAGGGACGATGGCGTTTATACTCGACCTATTCAATAGAATTTGGCAGGAAGGGGTCTTTCCGGACAGTTGGCGGTTGGTAATAGTGATCCCCATCCCTAAGCCGGGTAAGGATCATTCCCTTCCGACCGGCTTCCTCCCCATTGCCCTCACGTCGTGCCTCTGTAAGGTTATGGAGAAAGTGGTAAACGTCCGGCTAATGTACCACCTGGAAAGAAAAGGTCTCCTGTCCCCGACTCAGTCTGGTTTCTGCAGAATGCGTTCCGCCACTGACGCATTACTGCGGCTGGAGTCCTCAGTTTGTGAAGCTTTTGCTTCCAAACAATACCTTTTATGCGTCTTTTTTGACATGGAAAAGGCCTACGACAACCTGGAAATACCATATTCTCCAGCAGCTGCACAAATTTGGCCTGCGCGGCCACCTGCCTAAGTTTGTGCAGGAGTTCCTCCGTAACCGTAGGTTCCAAGTCAAAGTGGGAACCTCTCTCTCTGCCGCTGTCATACAGGAGGAGGGTGTCCCTCAGGGCAGCGTATTGAGTGTCACCCTCTTTACTCTAGCAGTAAATGACACTGTATCATCCTTGCCTGTGGGTATGTCCAACAGCATGTTTGTCGACGACCTGGCTATCTGGTTCGCCGCTTCACGAATGTCGGTGGCAGAGCGGCGAATGCAGATAGCCATTGACTGCATTTCACTGTGGGCGAACAAACATGGTTTTCAGTTTCCCAAGTCTAAGACCGTTGCTATGTATTTTTGTCGCATTCGTGGTGTACACCCGGACCCTGACCTCTCTTTGTATGGTCACAGAATTTCTTGTGTTGAGGGAGCGCGCTTCCTTGGGCTAATTTTTGACCGAAGGCTTACCTGGGCTCCTCACCTCCGGTCTCAAAGCTTCCTGCATGAGATCCTTAAATCTCTTAAAGGTCCTGGCGCACACCACCTGGGGTGCTGACAGAGTGACTCTTTTACGGCTACACACTGCCTTAGTTTTATCAAAATTGGAGTACGGAGCTGAGGTGTACACCTCGGCTACCCCGGCCCGACTTCGAATTTTAGATGCTGTGCATCATGCTGGCGTTCGTCTGGCCATGGGTGCTTTTCGCTCCTCTCCCATCTCTAGCCTCCTTGTGGATGCTGGGGAGCTGCCCCTGGACCTCCGACGCCGATCTCTGATAGCAGATGTTTTAATCGAGTGAAGCGACTGCCTGATTCGCCCACTTATTTTAATATTTTTAATGAACGTTTTAATGGTTTTTATGAAGCCCACCCCAAATCTCCCCGACCCTTCGGTTTTAGGGCGCGATTGGTGGTGGCTAACCTCTCCCTCCCGCGGGTCCAAGTCCATCCTGTGGCGCCACCGAAGCTTGCACCTTGGGTACTGCCCGAGGTGAGGTTCTGGCGGCATTTTATTTGTACCAAGGAGGACTAGGCTGACTTTATTTTAAGAAATATGTTTTTAGACTACACTTCCCACCACATGGACTCGGTGCCTGTTTTTACTGACGGCTCCAAATCTGATGCTGGCGTCGGGTTTTGGGTCGTCTTTCCTGAATTTAGCCGCTGGGGCAGCCTCCCTGCCTCAGCATCTGTTTTTACTGATGAGTTATCAGCCATTCTTTTAGCCCTAAATAATGTATTTAATTGTGGTGCGAGACATTTTACTATTTTTAGTGACTCCAGAGGAGCTCTTATGGCTCTCGAGTCTTTTACTGGTCAGCACCCTATTGATGTAGATATTTTAGAGTGGTTGATTTTAATTGGTCGTCGTGGCCGTGTGGTCAATTTCTGCTGGGTCCCTGCATACGTTGGTGTGCAAGGCAACGAACAGGCGGACGAGGTGGCGAAGGCGGTCGCGTCTCGCCCTGCACCTGTCCGCTGTTCCCTCCCATACCATGATCTGTTCCCGGAGGTGCGTGTATCGGCCCTAGATTCCTGGCAGAGGAGGTGGGATAACACAGTCCCTAATAAGATGCGGGAGATCACAGATTTCGTCGGGCCATGGACGTATCCCAGGATGTCCAGGAGATGGGAGACGGCCCTGACGCGTCTCCGCATCGGCCACTCACGTCTAACACACGGGTACCTGATGGCTGGGGAAGCAAGGCCGGAGTGTAGGTGTGGCACTCTCCTCAGCATCCGGCACTTGCTCCTCGAGTGCCCCGCTCTTGGTGCCCTCAGGAGGAAGCATCTTTCTTATTGCAGGAGGGAGGGCGGTGATTACCTCCTTTCCCGGATACTTGAACCTGATGTGACTTTCCCCGGGAGTGGGATTTTTTATTTTATTGAGGAAGCTGTCCTCCTCAAATTTTTATGATTCATTTTAGCTGTTATTTTTCTCCGTTTTTTTTTTTTTTTTTTTTTTTAAAGTTTTAGTGTTTTTATATTTTTATTGGTCTATTTACTTTCGACTATGACGTTCGGCGCCAAATGACCCAGTTGTCGCGACGCCAGGGTTAATTTTAACAATAAATAAATAAATAAATAAATAAATATCTACCGAGAACATTTATATTTTATACGCTTTCCAACTTCAAAAAATGTTTCCACTTTAAAACTTCATGATACCTGGTAATCTGAGGTGTGCAAAGTACTGAAATTTGTTACTTATGTTAAAGCACAAGTAATTTGACAAATATTTACTTCAGTTAAAGTACAAGTACAATTCGTGATTTGTACTTAAGAGTAAAAAAGTACCACGTTTAAAGTATACTCAAGTAGTAAAAGTAAAAAGTAGTAGCATCTCAAACATAACATTGATAATCATTACTTTGTAACAACGATAAGTTATATATTAATTATATTCATTAGGGAATGAAATAATATTTACACATATGGCCAACAAACTTTATTATGAGCAGAACTTCTTATTAGGTTTAACAAAATATAATTGGTTCTCAAAGGCGCGTGATTGGCTGCGTTAAATTCTCGCACTGTCTGCCGCCTCAGATTGGTGGATTTAATAATGGAAATTTAGAAAACGTTTGGGAAAAGTACAGGGTGTACACAAATTATCTTTACAACTTCTCTCTCAAATAAAAATATTAGGAAACGAGTTACACATACCATTTTTGCGCCATCTGTGAGAGAAAGTAATAAAGTTTCACAAAGCCTCAAACGCATTCAACATGGGCACCATTTGTCACACGAAAGACGTCCAAACGGTATTCTATCTCCATCCATGTACGCTGCAACATTTCAACGACAACTCTTGCAACAGCAGCAGCAATTCTGGTCTTTAAAGCGTCGATGTTGGCCACTGGAGTTGTGTATGTACACGCAGTCTTTTACATAACCCCATAGAAAAATGTGGGGCCCCCACAGTCAATCCACCGATTTGGGAAATGCATGTTAAGGGAATTTCGTACCAACAAGCTCCATCTCTTGGCTGGCCAGATCACCAGACATAACACCCTGTGACTTTTTTCTATGGGGTTATGTAAAAGACCATGTACACAACTCCAGTGGCCAGCATCGACGATTTAAAGACCAGAATTGCTGCTGCTGTTGCAAGAGTTGTCGTTGAAATGTTGCAGCGTACATGGATGGAGATAGAATACCGTTTGGACGTCTTTCGTGTGACAAATGGTGCCCATGTTGAATGCGTTTGAGGCTTTGTGAAACTTTATTACTTTCTCACAGATGGCGCAAAAACGGTGTGTGTACCTCGTTTCCTAATATTTTTATTTGAGAGAGAAGTTGTAAAGATAATTTGTGTACACCCTGTACTTTGTACTTTACAGATATCGGTAAAAATATACTTAGGTTAACCTTTTAAGGCCTGAAACTTTTGTATTAAGTTATGAATGCAGTGTATTTGAGGCGCTACCAATTTGTACCCGTCATCCTGAAAGGGTTAAAGTACAATATTTTCTCTTAAAATGTAAGTTAGAATAAAAGTATTTTAAAATAATTGTACTTTCTAGAAAGTGAATCCTGAAAAATGTTACTCGAGTACAGTAACTTAAGTATAGTTACTTCACGACTGCACACTTCTGCTGGTAATACATAGTAGATAAGGGAAAAGTGGAGCGAGCGTAAATTGTAGAGTTCTTAAATATTTTATAGTGAACACAATTAGTATGAGAAGAAGAGGAAAACCCTGTAAATGAATTATGAACTGCATGTTTATCGTGAATTCGAAATGTATACCAATAAAACCCCTTATTTTTATATCTTACCTGAATAATATTTTGAGAGCTCTTTCTACAGTTTCCTCCTCAAGTTGCGTTTTAGAACTAAGTTTGAGCCAGTAGCATGATATCATAAATTTAAATTCTTTTTGACTTACTTCATAAAATATTTCTCCGGGTTTGAGTTTCTGGACTTTCTCATAATCCGAAATTGTTTTCGAATTCATTTCGAAGTCGACTGAAAATAATAAAAAATTAAATAAAACAAAGAATATCTGGAAAAGTTTGTGTTTAATATAAACAAACAAAACAAAACATCTTTATTGCGGATCATTCACAATCTATAGCCACTTAACCAAACATACAAACATAATCTTATCATACACTTAACTTAATATGCAAATACAATCTTTGCTACATTATAAAAATAAAAAAATCTGAACCAAGACTGCCATGTAGGTGAAAGGTACTATACACAGTATCTGAGGACAGGACATTGCACAATAACACATTACTGCCGTTTTTTACCCCCAGTAATGAAATTATATTTATTCTTCCGGATTAACATTTGGCTGGTAGGTAGGTTACGCGTAGTAAACATAAAACTGGCACTGCACCAGTTTGGTCCCCTACATAGCATACGGAAAATATTATAATCAACAGGACGTTTATTCATAGCAGTTTTTGTCTAGTTCCACCACAGATGAGTTGTATACAATGCAATACAGTAAGTTGTAAAAAGATAAGTTTTGACTGATTCTGAACACATAGCAAATTTCCTTTCCAGCATATTACCCCGTACAGGCCATACATACAGCTTTTTACGGTGCCTCTCAATATCAAGATCAGCTCGTAGCTTGTGAGTAATTACATGACCTAAATATTTTCATGTGCCTTTGACAGGTATTGCTTGACCATTCATTTCAAAAGATCCACATGATACATGTTTCTGTAGATTACACCTAAAAATCAGAACACAACCCTTTGCACCATTATAGAGGATGTCGTTTTCTATACCATATTGTTCACATATCTCTAATAGTACTTTCAGTCCATGAGGAGAGGCCCCAGAGGGTGACAAGAACAAGGTCATCACTGTATGCTATGATTAATTTTTTCCTTTCCAATGACACAACGGGTACGTGCAGATTTTAGTTCATTGATAAGATCATGCATGTATATGCAGAAAAAGATTGGGTAATAATATACTGTACTCACTCACCTCATACCATTAGTTACCTTAAAACTTCGTGATACAGTGTTTTTCCATCTTACGAACATGGTCTGCTCTGTATACCAGAATACATGTATCCTAACTATATATTTAGGTACCCCTCGACATAAGATTTTCTTCATAAAAAACAGAAATATACAGGGTGGCGAAAAAGTCGCGCACCATAGGAATTTTCAGTGCTGACTACAATATATTATTTTTTTCTTTTAGGTAGGGGATAGCTGCGAAATTGACAATAGACGATAGGGTGAGCTTGGTTTTAATGTATGAAAGACCAGGTACTACAAATCGATCAATCACTACAGAATTTAGTAGAAAACACCCGGAGACACCTCCAATTGATCAAGCAACCGTCGGAATAGTAATTAATCGATTTAAAGAAACGGGAAGTGTTCGTGACCGCCCGTGTAGTGGTAGATCGATGATTTCAACAGACAAAGCAACAACAACAATGGTATTAGGTCATCTCTTACAAAGTCCAAAAAGGTCGACGAGAAAGCTTCCAGCGAATTCTAAAGAAACATCATTTCCATCCCTACAAAGTCCAACTTGTTCAGGACCTGCACAGTGATGATACAGACCGTAGAAAGGAGTTTTGCAAATGGTTCTTACAACAACCCAACCTCATCCGTTGGATCATGTTCAGTGACGAGGAGATATTTCACCTCAACGGAAATGTCAGTAGACATAGAGCACGCTATTGGGCCAACGATAACCTACACTGGATGGAGGCGACTCATGTGCAACATGATCCACGGCTTATGGTGTGGGCGGCGATATAGAGCGATCGGTTAATCGGTACGTACTTCTTTGATGGTAATGTGACAAGTGACATTATATATGTCCTGTAATGCGCTATTCTTGCGTCACCCTGTCCATTGCTACTTGACATCTTGTACTTTAGAACTGCTTCCTTTAGCATATAAATACACGTGTCAGTACCCTGTTTCACTCTAAAAACCAAACTGATTGTCATATGTCTGCAAGCAAGTTCTTCTATTATAGCTAGCATATTCTAACACTTTAGAAAGTATACTGGCAAGCACTATTAGCCTATAATTATTCTTATCACATATACTGGCATCCTTGTTTTTAAAAACTGGTAATAATACAACTAACAAAGTGGACTGTGGCAAGTAACGATGTATCATACAGTTTGTGAAACACATTGCATCTTGCAAGCATAGATATTGTTCGAGGACTACAACATTTTAAATGCTCTGCTTGTATGCCATTTAAGCCACAACTTTTGTTATTATCTAGCTTATGGATAGCCTGCCAGATTTCTGGGTCATTAATTAGTAGCTCTTCAGAGCATTTCACATTTAGACATATTTCGTCTATCCTCCCCAAGACAAGTATGATTTCATAATGATTTTTCTGCAGTTCTGCAATGTTTTTTGCACCATGAAGACCCTCTATTGGATGATTCCATGTGGTGTCGTACGGGACATTCAGAAGCATTATTTACCTATATATTCACTACTAATTATAGAGCTGAATGTTATATGTGGTTCAGAGATGATCAACTACCTAAGCAAGCTAAGGGCATACAGCATGAAAAGATCAGTTATAATTATACTTTGATAATGGAAAAAAAGTGTGGTGTCGTACGGGACACAAATTTTGACACTAGTGTACTTAGCCAAAAAATTCTGTGAGTTGGATGGTCATAATTTTTTTGTTTTAGTTGCAACCCAAGATATGTCCCTAATTACCAAATGCTTATTTATTCATTTTTCTGCTATACTTTTCAACCAAGAAGTGAATAAGTGTAGTGTCGTACGAGACAAGTGAAAAAGTGTCGTACGTGACATATATGTCCACAACACTTTAACTTAAATAATTTTGTTTCTAACATAAAAGTGCTTATGGGAAAGCATTGTAATTGATGACAACTTGTTAACAGAATTATACAAAGATGATATTAACAGTTTATTAAGCAAAGGAGCATCAAACAGCATCAGAAGAACAAATAGAATAACTCAACTTGGTCAATGAGATGAATAAACTGTTTAAGAACACCTTGCACATAAACAACTACTACCAAGTAATTTTAATGGCGTTTTTTAAACTGAACTGGCTTCTGTGGTGAACATCTACAACTAAAATGCAGTTGGGTCTTTTAATGACCACAATTACATATACATACCCCTACACGTAACTATTAGTATTCTAAGGAAACTCAGAAAAGCTGAACTGGCCTCTGTAGCCGTCAACTACAAGTGGTTGGATCTTTTTCTCAATATTTTCAGGCAAATAGTAGATACGGTCTACCTTGTCTGGCCATTTGAAGTATCTTCCAGCTCTGTGCATGACAGATACTTGAACTTCAAGGTTTTGAATACCAACTATTTCACCTGGGGATCTAACCCCCTTCATAGTTAACAATGCACCAGCCTCCGACTGATAAATCTTTGACAGTTTCTGCCTCATTATTAGTTGTGCCCATGGTTGGATGCCTAAGTTTGCTGCAGGGTTCCCATTCCAGGGAATTCAAGGAATTTAGCATGGAAAGTGCTTAATTCTTGTTCTGTAGATTCCTAAATTAGAATGACAAAGGATGAAGATAAAGGCATTGATAAACTATAAGAGAATATACTTTTTGTTTACTGGTGCATTTATCCATACCATGGGGTATTTGAGGATAAAAGTTGAGAATTGATGCGGAAAAGTCAGTGTCGTACGGGATATGATGGTGTTGTACGGGACAAAGAGTCGTACAGGACACATTTCGAGCAGAATTATCAAAGTGAGAATATAAGACCTTGTTGCTTAGGGCATGAAGTTAGAGAGTCCTGAATATCATGCTTATGCAACATCCAGTAGTTGTAGGAGAAATTTTTTTATATTTTTCAGGTGTCGTCGTACGGGAAACAAACGGTAGTCACTTTTTAAGCAAAATAATGGAATAATCGATTTAGAAAATTTCACTTTATAATATTTGTGTATGAATGTCGACCTATTTCAAATATATCATAATGGAATATAGCAGCTAGAATGATAGTGGTGGCATGCCGACTGTTTTCAAATTTATCAAAAATTATAGAACTGAGCTAAGACTACCACGGCTGTTAAAGGGTTAAAACATTGACAAAACAGTAATTTTGCCAAAAAATCTGACTGAATTCAGTAAATATAGCATTTGGGCTTTGAAAAAGATGACAGCTAAATAGATTGAAACGCTTTGATTTTCTCCTGTTCATGTCCACCTTTTCATGGCATCGCCCTATTACATTTGGCACGGTAAGATTACTATTAGTAATTTTACCGACTTCCTTCCAGAATTCCCTACTGGAAGTATTGCTATCACCTAGTTTATTGACAATAATTGTTTATATAGTACACAAACCTCATTCATTGTTCGCAGCTGTTCGTCACCAGCAGACGACGTTGGATGGCATGAAAATGAAAATAAAGCTTGGAACCCTATCCATTATCACGAAATTATTTGATTTGTCCCTCATTTGCATTTCGATGTGGACTTGAATTTATTAGATAAATTATATTTAAGGTATGATATCAAAATTATTTTTAAAAAAATAAATTAACGGCTAAAGTATACTAAATTAGTTTTCATTCGTTAAAAACAAAATTCAAGTTGAACAGTCAGTTATTTAAAATTGCTTGATGTACACTAGCTGTCATCAGTGCATGAGGCTTGTGAGAAAGATAAAGTGGGTTTAAAATAATGCAGCTATTTATAGTCATCAGTCAGTTAATACACCTGTGACGAGGGATCTTACATTTTTTGAAAAGATATTCTTCTTTTAAATAATGTAAAGACACGTGCGATTCGTCTGTTTGAATAAACGGTACCATAGATAAAATTATAAATTAAAATCGTGGCTGATTTTCATCCATCAACTATATCAACTATATCATGTTAACCTACAAACATACATAAACAGTATACAAGACTGGCTCACACACAATAGACTCAAAGTAGCGCCCACAAAATCAACCATCACCTTGCTTACAAGCAACACAAAAGAACACCAGGTAATTCCACAGCTTACACTAAACATCAACATTCCACACACTCACAGGACCAAAATACCTGGGGTCACATACAACACACCATTATCTTTTGCAAACCACATTTAGGACATTAAAAACAAATGTACATCAAGACTTAACACGCTTAGGGTACTAACAGGCACAAACTTTGGACACCAGCAGGAAACAACAACACTCATATACAAACAACATATTCGCTCAGTTATGGACTATGCTAGCCCATGCTGGGCACCCATTATCTCAAACACACACATAAACACCCTACAGACAATACAAAACAACGCACTTCGTATCATTACAGGATGCACTCAAACACCACCAATAGAACACCTGCACACAGAAACAAAAATACTGAAAGTTATGGAACATTTAGACATGAGGGAAACACAATTCATGGCAGCAGCGACAACTAACCCACAACACCCTTGCCACTACATGTACAATCATGCACCAACACCTCGCACCATTAAGGTAACACCAGAAACACATTATAACCAAATACTTCATTCCATACCACGCCCCACAAACATCACACAGTACAGAAAACACACACACACACACACACACACACCTAACCCACAAAGCACTGACACGACTCGGTCCGAATGCGGTCCTAGGTGCGAAGCCACCACCCATTAACAGGTCAGAGATCAGCCTGAGCAGATCGGATCGAGTTAACTTATCACGATTCCGATGTGGACATCACCCCAACTTACGGACATATAAACACAAACTAGACAACTCCAGAGACGACACCTGCCACCTGTGCCAGGACACACCACAAACAATTGAACACATTATGACAGACTGTACCGCTCTAGCACAACAACGAACACAGCATCACCAGTGCGCTGAACCTCTGGTCCACTCCGGAGAGGGCGATCGGTTACCTGCGTGCCGCCGGCTTGCTCGATCAGGGTGGGCTGATCGGCTGAACAACAACAACAACAACTATATCATGTCATATAGTCATATACCATCCAACTTTGAGTTTGATAAACAGTTTGCCTTTTCCTAAGCGTTTATATTCAATGCACAATATCTAAACTGAAAATTTTATATTAATACAGCAGTATATTACAAACCAAATTATATGGAAGAGATGCATCATCAATATTAATTTAAAAATAAAAATTTGGCTTTTTCTTCAGTACTATTTTAAAATTTGGAGGAAAAAGAAACTAATCCTATAGAGTGTTCAGAAAAAACAATATCTTTCGTAGTTCATTTTCCTTCAATATTTCAACATTTCGTGTTTTTAGAAATTAGTAGTTTTTTAAGAAACTACCTATATCTGGTCAGGCCACATTTATAAAAAATTTCATACTCTTGTTGATCAAGAAAAAGCCAAAACGATCAATAAATTTACAAAGTAACAACCATCGAAATTATGAGCTTCACATCCAAAGCCATTAAAACCAATAGTTTGAAGCTGCATTTAAAATCTAAAAGACTCACGAGTTTAAGTAAATGTTACGTTCTTACTAGCTGAAAAATTTCTTTTCAAAATATTTTATATGAAAATTTCCAGGTTATAGTGCGAACGTGGGCAGTTTAGATATTCAGGTCACTACAGAGATGTTTGACAAAATGGAAGGAAGAAGAAAATGGAAGAGTATAAATACAAAAGAAGGGAGACAACGATACAGACAGTTGAATAACGAACTGAGAAGAGAAACTGATAAAGCAAGAGAGATGTGGCTTGGAGAGTAGTGCAGGGAATTGGAGGAATTAGAAAGGAAAGGAAGAACTGATTTAATGTACCAAAAAGTTAAGGACATAAATAGATGGAAAAGAAGTAGCTTGGGAGTGCGAGAAATAGAGGGGAGAAATGGAGAAAAACTGAAAAGTCCAGAAGATATAAAAGGAAGAGATGGATTGAATATATTGAAGAACTGTATTATAAAGAGAACAAACCTAATAACATCGAAATGGAGGAAGCAGATGAGGTGGAAATAGATTGTATGGGACCAGACATATTGCAAAGAGAATTACACTACGTTCCAAATTATTAAGCAGATGGCATTTTCTCCAATGTTTTCAAAAGTTTTTCACCGATTTCAATGAAATTTATAGCAAATAATTACTATGCATAGAAGCACTGATGGTATTCATTTCGATAAAATATTTTGATAATTAAAATAATTCTCTTTTTATTGAAAAATATGTAAAATATGATGTTCCGAATTATTAAGCAAGTATTCTATTTACAGATCTAAATGGTGAAAATGGGTAAGAAGAAGGATTTAAAACCAACTGAGAAAAGAAAAACAGTCAAGTTACTCGCTGAAAATATAAAATCTATTGAAATTGCGAAGCAGTTTGGCAGGGCTTATCGAACTGTAAACAAGTTTGTAGTGGAGGGTACCAAACTGAGGCAGCGAAGTGATAAAGGAGCTATAAGAAAAGTGACAAGGCGGCAGATATCTGTAATCAAGCGCAAAGTTGCAAAGCATCCATTGTCCTCAAGTAAAGAGGTTTTTGAGCAGGCTGGCATACATAATGTACCAAGAACATCTCGATGTGAAATCCTCCAAACAATTGGCAAGACGCGTAAACCTACGATTCAGTCACTATTAACACCCAGGTACAAGAAGCAGCGTGTTGAATGGGCGCGTCAGTACGTGAAAACAGATTTTAATACTGTATTGTTAACCGATGAATGAAGAGCAACCCTTCAGGGATCTGACGGTTGGTCAAGAAGATGGATTGCTAAGGGTCGATCTCTACCATGGAATGAGGTTTTCTTTTAGAAAGTTTGTGTAAGACTGGGCATTCGTTTTTACACCATCAGGCACTCTGTATGGGACAGCTACTTCATTGCCTATCAATCCTGCCCAAAACATGACACCACTTCCACCTTGTTGACGTCTTAATCTCGATAGTAGAAATTGGCTCTCAGCAATCCATCTTCTTGAGTGACCTTGACCAAACATCAAGTCCCTCAAGGGTTGCTTTTCATTCATCGGTGAACAATACAGTATTAAAATCTGTTTTCACATACTGACGCGCCCATTCAACACGCTGCTTCTTGTACCTGGGTGTTAATGGTGACTGAATCATAGGTTTACACGTCTTGCCAATTGTTTGGAGGATTCCACATCGAGATGTTCTTGGTACATTGTGTATGCCAGCCTGCTCAAAAACCTCTTTACTTGAGGACAATGGATGCTTTGCAACTTTGCGCTTGATTACAGATATCTGCCGCCTTGTCACTTTTCTTATAGCTCCTTTATCACTTCGCTGCCTCAGTTTGGTACCCTCCGCTACAAACTTGTTTACAGTTCGATAAGCCATACCAAACTGCTTCGCAATTTCAATAGATTTTATATTTTCAGCGAGTAACTTGACTATTTTTCTTTTCTCAGTTGGTGTTAAATCCTTCTTACCCATTCGGAACATCATATTTTACATATTTTTCAATAAAGAGAGATAATTATTTTAATTATCAAAATATTTTATCAAAATGAATACCATC